>ML782577.1:47687-97011 GCA_009831015.1 Picea engelmannii
TTTGATGCAGGAGGCATCGAAAAACTCTCCATATGGATTGGAATAGTAACCAGTCGGAGGATTAGACTCTAAGTAATGAGTCTGAATTCCTAAGTTCATGCTAAACCCAAACCTTGGATGAAATGGACTCAATAATTTGTTCTCTGTTCAAAAGCAACACGACTGTTATTGATAGGAGATAATATTCTTTTCCCACCCGTCTTTTTTTTTTTTTCATAGTCAAATAAATGATATGATACAAGAGAGGAAACGAGTGTCGTGAGTAAGCAACTAATTCCAAGAAGTGGAACATACCTATGCTCAATGCAAGGGAATGCATGCGGGACATGGAAACTAGGGGGGATGTTTCCTCTTTGGGTAAAGAGTGTTGAGTTGCAAAATATATATGGAAGGCACTACTTGGTTAATGTTGAGGATTGCTGGGGAAAGAGGCTTATAGAGAGAAAGTGGGAGATAGCATTAGGCTCAACAATGCAAGAAGGATAATGGGATGCAATTACAACCTGACACCAGAAATTTCCAGTAACATCCTTTTTCGTAGATTTAGTCCCTTGGGCCTGAAAAAGTATAAAACAATACCCAGGAAAACTCTTCTAACCAATTGTGACTAGAGTATTCCTTTTTCGTAAGTGGTCTATTTTGGTCTAGAAAAGGGTTAAACTTATACCAAAATAGACATCCTTTTAAATCCATTTAACGAGTATGAAAGATACAAGTTCACTTGACAATCTTTTCATTTTTTAAAGAGTCGGAAAAGAGCTTAACCAAGACTCGACAGGAGTCCCGTAGGCAGGGATCAGAATGAGATTCATTAATATTAATGAGGTTCGAACACAAATTCATATCAGAACTATAAGGGACTCCCAAACCTATGGATTAACTTATGCATGGGAACCAAATGACAAAAGTGTTCTAAATAGGGTACCCATGTTTCGTAAGTCTCTACCATTTAATAAGGACATTTCTAGTGATAGCAAGAAGGTTCTATGTTGCTAAAAAATGGGTTCGTACCTAGCGCATATGAATCATGGTCATAAGATGATGCAAAAATGCAAAGCGGGGTTAAAACCTACCCTATATGTCAGTGATGGTATATACATTTCGAAGGCATGAACGGGCTAAATAATGTTGGAAATCCACGAAACCCTGGACAAAACCACTTCAAACCAGGTATTATACTACTCAATTAGTTGATATGGTCTCAAAAATAGGAAAGATAGGGTAAAAAATATAGAAAGTGGATGAAAATTATCTACAAATAGTAAAGAATAAGAAATTTACCATATCATTTGAGTTTTTCAACCACATAGTGCATCTTAGGCCATTTTAATCGCGATCTTCCATCAACGATTCCGGGAGCTACGATCGACAAAATTGGAAACTGTCTAGACCAAGTAAGTGCTCATCCTGTCATCTTCCATTTCAATGGTTTAATTTTTATATTTTGTGCTCAATTTTTAGTTTTAAAGGCCGCAAATTTAAAACTAGAGTGTACGCGGGCTATAGTTCATAGGGTCACATACGTGACCTCTTGTATGCATGAAAGGAGAATATTGCCTGCATATATGAAGCCCTATACGTGATTTTTATACTTGTAGCCCGCATACAACTCTTTGAACAATTTTTTTGATAAAAAATTACTCAAATTTTGATGTTTCCTTTACAGGATGGTGATTGAATGGAGAGAAAGGGAGCATGAGGAGGTTGATGTTGTAGTGAAAAGATATATGAGGGCCCAACAAGATTTCCAAAGATGTGGGATCTATAAATTTTGGGCCATAAAAGTAATGAGGGCCCAAGTGAGGTTGTTCCAAACATTAATAAACGAATGGGATCCGGAGACCGAGGCATTCAATCTCGATGGTAAACCATTGAGAATTGAAGTGGATGATATCTACTTTATTACAGAGTTATCTCTCCGAGGTGAGGTGGTGAATCTCAAAGCCCGAGGGGCTAGAGGTGGGACTATGGAGAAGTACATCACCACCTGCTGCATTGCAGAAACAGAGAAAGTGGGGAGCCAACTCCCTATTAGGGAGATTGAGAACATGAGTTTGAAGATCGTCATCTTAGTACTCACATGGATATCAAGATCGGCCTCATTGCATCAGGCATCGAGGTTGCTTATGTTCTATGTTGTGGAGTGTTTGAGACCCATGGTTTATGATTGGTGCACCTCACTACTAGCGAACACGAAGATCCAGCTAATTTATTGCAAACTCGGTAGGATGAGGAACTTCGAATTTCAATCCATTTTGTCTAGTTTTTTCTTCGAAAGAGTTCCAACTCTTATCCCTAGAGTGGAATTGCTTCCACATGATCTACGCGATCCAACTATGTCACGATGGACCGAAGTGATGAGGCGGTTGGGAGGTGGTAGGTGTTGAGACCTTTTTGTGCTTCCATTTTTCCCTTCCACATTCTATTTTCTCCACTTCTTTACTCCTTTTCTTTTCCCCCTTCTATACCTTCCCTTTTTCCCATTTCCTTTTATCCCTTCTTTTCCCTTTTCTTGGTTACTATACTTAGCCATATTTCAGTTCGTGGGTTTGCGAGGTGGAATTTTTTCATTTTCATCCACTTACTCATGCACAAGTTTGTTTCAACACTTAGACTTTTTCTTCAAATTCACGGGTTCGCGGGCTCAAATATTTTCTCTCCTTTTTTTGTGACCCTCACTTTTCACTTCAACTTTCGTGATCCACATTTCGACCATCACTTAACATTCAACTTTGTCACATGTGTCAGGCTCTAAAGTATTCCATTTTTCATGCACGTGAGTCCGACCGACCGTTCCTCTACACTTAGTATATTTTTTTATCATCTCTACAATCGCGGGTTGGCGGGTTCACAAAAATCCTATATTGAAATTCTCTCACACCCATCCCCTCCATTTGGTTTATTTTCCTAATATGCATTAAGTAATGTTTAAATGTTAACAATTGTTGTGCAGGCCTTGAAAATATCGTCATTAATGGTGAAAGGCTTAAATAATTTTTCATTAAATTCCCATTTAATCTTCATTTTCCAAGGGATTAAACTATCATTATCTTTCGGAAAAGGTTTATTTGAGACCATTATCCAGCTGAAGAAATAGTTATGTCAACTTAATGGATGCATCATCTCGACAACAGTTCTATGGTGACACTATGAATATTTTTGGTCGTGAAGATCAAAACTTCCAGTGGTCTAGAGCATACTAGTATTATTCCTCCCCTCCTACTGCACATAAAAACGGGAACGTAATTTGGACATATGGAATTTCTCGTGTTGGTTGTGTTCCAAAGGTTTTCGATTGTAAGGAAATTGTTGCATGGTGTGTGGACAAGTACATACCGAATCAAAGAATCATACAACTCCAGGGACATTCTTTGATTTCTCTTTCACCTCAATTCTTCCGCAAGATGTTAAAGTTGCCAAAGCCGACTCTTACTTTCAAAGGTAAAGATTGCATAGAATTATTTAAGAAACATAACAATGGACTTGACCTCCTGCCAGAGTATTTGGAGAATCTTTCATATTTCCTAGAAGACATAACCAGAATCCAGGTTGAATCTTTAAAGAATCCCTATCGCTAAATTGCATGGTTTTTCACCAGAGTAATGGGTCAAGAGAACACTGCCTCTATATATCGGATGATTTTATATATTCTATATTTTACAGTCCAAGAATGGGCTATTTTTGATTGGGGAAATCTCATTTCTATTGAAATTTCTTCCCAATTGTCGCATTACAAAAAAGATAGAAAATTATGTATGGCCTCTTATTTGATATTTTCTATCATGCATTGTTTCCAATTCCCAAATTTGACCATCAGTAAAAGGATAAATTCTGAAGCAAATCTCGTTACCTTTTAGTACCAGGCACTATGGAGGCATAAAACCCCTCTATTTTTCTATGAAGTGTATAATCACTTTGTTTCAGTCTTCAAAAAACTTTTGTTGGGAAAAAACACTCCCGGGATATCTGTTGAAGCTACCAAATTTTTAGAGAAAAATGGGACAATAGAGAAAATGGAGAATCACAATATCATAAGGATATTTTTCTCAAAATAAAATCCTTCTTTCCTTCTGTATTATGTACCCGATAAATTACAATTTCAGGTTGCACTTTTTCCATGAAAAAATAGTTTATTCCCCTACCATGGAAGATTGGAGATTTATTCTTGAGAAATATAAATAAAATTGATGAATTTGCAAATCATTTTAACAATCTGAGTTTTAATTATGTTGAAAAGATCAAATTTTTTGATCCAAACAAAATCTTTGGTACATATTCTTATAGTATCACAGAGGAATGTTTGGTATAGATTATTATAGTATCGTTCGTGGAGTACAAAAGTTAATTCTTGTGGATGTTTATTCGCCAAGTTTCCCACCTGAACCAGGGGCTATTATAGATTCTATAATGAAACTTTGTGAAAGAAAAGAGAGCTCCATGGATATATGAGGACCGAGCTCCAACAAGGAAAGAATACAATATTTCATGATAAATCATAGGTTTCATCATGTTAGATGCAGTATTCATACTGGGAACTATGATCAAAAGTTATTACATCAATCTTTTGAACCTCAATTCGAATCTACTTTCGAAATATTCTCTGAAACGTTTAGATATACTTCAACCCTCCAATTCTATTGAATAATACATCCCATTTCGGTTCGGACAGAATAGAAAGGTTTAACCGAAATCTGATGATTTCCTTTTTTCTTCCTTCCATATCTTGTTATTCTGCCTTCTCCCACCTTCTTCTCTCCACATTCTATTTCTTATTTATATTTACGTTTATGGTCTGTGAGAGCCCTAATCCCAGTCTTCTAGACAAACACATTTTTATTTCAAAGCATTGTAATAGACTTTAATATTTTTCAGAAATCCCAAGAGAACTAAGTCGGGATCATTTTTTATGGTGTTTTATAGCTCTGAGTTTTGAGTATAAAATATTTGAGATTGGTCTATCATTTTCTTCCTTTGATATCCACATGTCTCTACTCTATTAAAGTTATCTTATGCGTATGGATAATCTTCTTTTATTTTTTTGTGTGATCATAAATCTTTATTTTCACTATGATGGATGTGAAGAAATTTTACTTATGTTTTCAAATGTGTGATGTATAAGGTTCCTAGTCATCTCTCAGGAATTATATTTAAAATAAAACATTTTTATTTTCTATAAATTTTGTCTTTCTTTGAGTATAATAGTGGACTTTCTCAAAGTCCTATATCATTTTGGAAATCTAGAGCATCAAAGAATATCATAAAATAGAGAGGAGTACCACCTCTATAAAAACGAAGGAGGATTCGCATCCTCGTGAGGTTGTCGTTTCGGTCCTAACGGATTCAAGTGTCAACAGTAGGGTAGCAACCCCCTACAATGATGAGTTCTTCCATTGGTGGCAATGACAGATCATCATGATCGATGAATATTCCTATGAGGGGATTGACTACCGAGGGGATCGTGACATGTCGTTACCACCAGGATCTTCCTTTGGAGAGATTGGTAAGAATTTGATTTTTGTATATTTGATTTTTTGTGTTTTTCGATTTGATAAATGAAAACAAAAAACACAAATATTTTTGTATGGTATCATATATTAACAATTATTTATTTTATGCAGACGTAGGTCCATGACGCCCAGACATATACCCACAGCATCGACACAAGGGTTGAGGAGATGAGATGGTTGGCAGGGACGCAGAGAGAGTCCTCCAGAATGTACAAGGAAACTTATCCCGTTTGACGCACAAGATTATTATGGTCCATGTGGAGGATCGGCCAGAGGCTATGCAACAACAGGTGGTGGGTGTACCACATCCGTGGGTGAGATGTTTTTGGCGTCTTGCAAATTCCATAGTGCATTATCATGACACGCATACATGACCTCAGGATTAGATGTCATGGTTATGTGATGTATTGGTCATATATGTATTTTAGGGCCACAAGCCCAATTTTGTACTACGACGCCATATGTTTTGGACTTAAAGGATGAAATATAAAAAAAAATGGTCTTTGACCTTACTTGCATATCTTATAATGAATGATTGTATGAACGTGTGTTTTCTATACTTAGCTATGTGACAAATTCCAATCTAAAATGTAATTATCATATGCATCAGATACTTGATTAGAACTTCTAGGTATATGATTTTAAGTAATAAAATCAAAATATCATTCCAAAATTCATACCTAAAGGAAACATTGGAGTAATGTAGGATCTCTTATCTGATACGTGTCATTCAACTGACATACCGCTAACTAGAAATCCAAACGAACTTCTAAAGATTGAACACCATGTGAAATGGCATCATGTAGTAGCTCTATAATGTCGTTATACTCAATGAAATTATTGATTGATGGCTCCAGATAAATGCCTTCTGAAGACAACAGTTGTCCCTCGGGTGAATAGTTAACCCAAGCAGTGGAAGCCATGTTCCAAGTATGACGATTGGCACCATCTACGAATCCTAAGAAAATCGAAGATTATGTTGACATCTGCTAACCAAGGGAAAACTCAATAAGCAAGTCGATGACACAAAATAATAAAGAGAGAAATATATACACTAACATACATTAGTATACAAAGGTCATGCTCAAGCTTGAAGGCTCAAGCGTAATACCTTTTAAGGTAGAGCCCATTTATGAGCTTTTCCAACAGATTCCCTTCATAATATTCTAACTCCTAGGCTCCATTTTCAAGGACACGTCTCACGATGTAAGGACCGTGCCACATGGGATTGAATTTTCCTTCCCCCAATGATTCTTTAGATTGGTCATAGAGAAGAACCAAGTCACCCTCATCGTACTACCAGGGACAGACAAACTTATCGTACTGGATCTTAACACGTCATTTATTTTCCTCGATGGCTACAGTGCCATCTCGATGTTGCTCATCGAGATGCTCTAAGTGTATGAGGCATTCTTTGAGATCGATCGTGTTAGGTATGAGCTCGACTGCCAACTTAAGAGAAGGGATTTCACATTCAATAGGAAGGATCAACTCCACTATGTGGACTAACTGAAATGGTGAGAAATCAGTGGAAGTATTTACTATGGTTTGGTATGCCCATAGTGCAGGGTAAAGCATCACATGATGGTTAGATTTACTCTACCTGATAGATTTTTGCAAGATGGATTTTAGAGATTTATTCACAAACTCTACTTGTCCATTTTCCTGGGCATAGTAGGGTGATGAATGATCATGTTTAAACCCCAGTCTGGATGCTAACTCTATCATCATCTCATTCTGGAAGTGACTACCATGATCAATGACAATCTTCTTTGGGATTTAGAACCATGCTATAATTTTATTGGATACGGAAAATGTTGCAGTCTCAGCATTGGATTTAACGGTAGGCATGGCCTCATCCCACTTAGTAAAATAATCCATGACCATGATAATATGATGGTACCCCCCATCCAAGGCTAGGTTTCACTCCATGCAATCCACCCCCCACTTGGTGAAGGGATCGATGGTTATGACTAGGTAGAGAAGGGCAAGGTGCGAGCGCATATTATGAGAAAACATCTGTCAAGGGTGACACTTCTTGATCGCTTCTACACAATCTTTAAAAATTGATGGCCAAAAATAACCAGCTCGCAATATCTTTTGGGTTTGCGCAAGCCCAGATAAGTGACCACCACATGCCCCATTGTGGTATTCATTGAGAATGGCTTCAGCCTCCTCGTGATTCAAACAATGATGCAAAATAGCATCCACCCCTCGATGATATAATGTGTCGTCGATAATGAGGTAGTTTTTGGCCTAATGGCGTATACATCGTCGGTCATCTCTCAAAAGATGACGGGGAAGCTTCATAGTTTGAAGGTAGATTAGAATATCTCCATACCAAGGGACTGAAGAAGAGATAAGGAAAATGTGTTCATCGACAAATGAATCATCGTGAAACATATCCTCATCCTACCTAGGGAATTCTGACATCAGTTATGTAATAACTAGTGACTTCTTATAATTCGTGAAGGAAAAATAAGATCAGATTCATGTAGAATCACAATCCATTTATTGTATTTCCCCCCTATGATACACCTTGTAAGTACATATTGAAATGGATTGATATCATAAACCACGGTAGTCTTGAAGAGTAATATATAGTGACGTAATCTATGAATGGTTGTTAAGGCTAGCTTCTCTATGTGAGAGTACTTAAGTTCAAGACCAATTATAGTTTGACTAAGGTAATAGATAATGTGCTCATGGAGCTCATCATCTTCCTGAACCAGCACCATACCAATTGTCCATTCAGACGTGGCAATATAAAGCATGACATCTCTACTGTAATCTGGGGGTTTCAACAGAGGTACCAATACTAGGGATTTCTCAAGAGCATCAAAGGACTCCTAGGCTCACTCATCCCATATGAATGGAGTATCCTTTTTCAAGAGACACATGAAAACCTTAGTTATACTGGCATAGTTATCTATGAAACGACGCAGGAAGTTATCCTTCCCCTGTAAACCTTGAAGTTGTCGAATATTGCGTAGGGGAGGCAATCAAAGTATTGCCTCAACCTTCATGGGGTCCACCATGATCCCATGATCAGAAAATATGAATCCTAAAAGGTGGTCAGACCTAATGCAAAAGATGCATTTCTGAGGGTTCAACCGAATGCGATAGTAGCAGCATATTTCAAATACTAGTTGAAGGTGAGTCAGATGATCAACCCCCTTGTGAGAGTGACCAACGAGATCATCTATATAGGCTTTGACTATATGCTTAAGTTCCTGAAATGTGAAGGTCATGGCACGTTGAAAAGTTGCTCCGACATTTTTAAGGCCGAAAGGCATATTCAAGTATGAAAATATACCCCAAGGACAAATGATCGTCGTCTTAAGTTGATCCTCATTTTTAATTTAAATTTGATTATAACCTGAAAATATGTCCATAAAATAAAATACCCTACTACCCACACACTCATCAATAATATGATCAATAAATGGGGTGGGGAAGTTATATTTGGGATAGGATTTATTCAGGTCCCTAAAATCCATAAATACACAGACGGTTCCTTGCTTCTTATCTACATGAACGGGATTGGATACCCATTCGGTCAAGGGAACCGGGTAGATGAAGCCAATGTTAAGCAGCTTCTCTACCTCTACCTTAATAGAGAGGGCCTTCCTAGGATTTGCATCCCTAATTCATTGTCGAATGGATTTAGCATTCAGATAAGTCTCAATTTCATGTTCGACAATACCGGGGTCGATCCTTGGCATCTCTTCATACGACCAAGCAAATACATCTCTAAATTCCTTAAAGAGATCGGTGTAAATCTGAATTTCTTCAGGCGAACAATCTACACCAATATATACATTTCCGATCTTACCAGGGTTTCAAGAGTTGTCGATCATGACGGTAGGGGAATGTTCACCATATTTCCTTCCTCATTTATACCATGTGTATCTAACAAAATGATGGCATGACCAACCATCTCACTCAAGGTGGACCTAAACTCATCATGTTCAATCCTCTCAAGCTCTAGGAGAAAATAAGATCTATGATAAAGGTCATCCCAAGGCATATCTAGACCAGAAATGGCCTCTAAGATGGATTCATCTAAGGGTAAAGTATCATCAAGGTAGTCATGTGAACTAGATGAGTGTGCATCCCATATGGGCTCTAAGATGGGATCCACCTCTTTCGTCGGCGAGGAGGAAGGATCTGGGTTTGCAATAGTTTCTTGTATAGCCTGATATGCAATCTATACTGCGGACAACGGTATTGTCATTGTGATGTATGAATGACCTTCATACAACATGGCCAAAGAAGGTAGGGTCCATGGGTCATTAAGATATGGCATACGAAAAGGAACATACATCAATAACGATGAAGACTCACTATAGATGGAATTAATGTACGAGATCGGTGTTGAAAAATTAAAAGTTTGCATCAAGGGGGAACACATTCTGACACCAACGTTCTCATTTTCTTGCTAATAATTATCAATAATGAGGATCGAAGGTCCTACCGATGCAGAAGAACTAGGATGCGCAAAGGACAATTGATTGATCGTCACAATCTTCTTGTGAGGAAAGCATAAAACATGGAAAATCGACGACACAATGGTTGTCACAGCATAATTCCAATCATGCCCCAGTAAAATATTGTAGTAGAGAGGCACATCAACCACCTCGAACTCAACCTCCATAGTATTTTCGCCTAATTGGACCGGGAAAGCGGGAAGGATACCATGGTGTCTGAAAAAATGTCCATCAAATGTAGTTAACACGGTCTTGAATTGGGAAAGAAGTGGAGAGCCAATGGATTTCCAACAAGATAGAGACATTACGGATGTCGAAGCATATTCATCAATGATAGTACACTTGAAGGTGATATTCATACCCTCTACATGGATTTGAAAGGCCACATGGTAAGGCAAGCAAGGCTTGACATCCACAACATCGAACTTGATAATCTTTGAGTCACTCAGGCCTAGAGCTCCCAATGTAGATATCAAGGCATTCCTCTGTGTTGGACATGTCTGGATTACCTCCAAAGCCGACATCATGCACGGCGTTTGGCACAAATCCTCGACAATCGAGTAATTTTGGGTGGATCTGGCATTAGGATTGTGAGCAGAGCACTTAAGGACTTCCTTCAAAATGTGAGGCAGAGGTTCAGGCTTATCAATCTGCAAAGGTGTTTCCTGAGGAGGAGGCTCTTGACCTACAACAGGTTGTGAAGAACCATAATCATGAGTCCTAGTGGCTACACTAACCTCAGATCAAACCATATTGACACATTGATGGCCACCATCATGCGTCAAGGTATTTTGACCTACGCTCAACATATTTTCGGTGTTGGAGGCTCTCGAGGCCATATTTTGATTATGTGGAAATGGATTAGTTAGCACATCATGTTGTTGCACTATGATCCTCGAGGCTTCCTCAATTTTTGGGCACAAGTGGGTAAGGTGATCATATTTACAAATTTTACAAGGAAACTTCACCTTCCTCTTTTCTTTATTTCCCTCATCAATGTTATTATTAGATTTATCATTATCGTGATTGTCATTTATTTTATTATTATTATTATTCTGTCCACCTTTATGATTATTATTATGATTCTTCCTCTTGTTCCCTCTAGGTTTTTGGCTACCTTTTGGGTTTGTCGACTGCACGGAATGTACATCTATCGACTGGGTGGGTGAGGACGAAGTCCTATATTTTCCTACTATAGACGGGTTAAGAGACAAATCCTTGAGTTGGTTTCTCACCTGATCTGCAACTTTAGCATTTGTGGAGCCTATGATGCCATCGACATGAGGCCCAGGCTTTTGTCTAGGATCGTAATTTGACCGTGATGCATCAAGAATAATTTCGTAGATCATCTCAGATTGAGCATATATAAGATACAACTGTTGGGATTTAAATATGGCCTCTTCCTCATATGTCACTCTGAATGTGGAAACATCCTTCGAAATGTAAGGCAATAGGGAATTGAGGAACCATTCCAATAGAAACTATGGCGGAATGTAGGCTTTAATCAACCTCTTCCTTCTATGCCACTCTTGAAAATGATCTGATTTGTGGGTGGATTTATCTTGATGAAAAGACGATGAAATTTCTATGTCGGCATCGTAACAAAATGACAGTTGGAAGTGGTTGAGAAAAACCAAGACTAGCTCATTGAAAGTTTAATAAGTGCCCCTGGGTAACTGGACATACCATTTCATGGAAACCCCCATAAGGGTGCATTGAAATAGTCTCAAACAAATAGAATCGTCATTAAGGGAATTAGACGAGCACCATAGGTGAAAGGTAGTCACATGATCACTTGGGTCCTCACCAGATTTTCCCTCAAACTTCAGAATGTCGGAGGGAAGCTTGGTAGGTATGGGGCACCATGACGGATCATGATGTGTTGGGTCATTCATCAATTTTGACAAGTCTGGAAGATTTAAAGTGGCCAGGAAAGGGATTTTTGGTGGCGGCATTTGGTACCATGCTCTCGGGAAAGATTGGTTTTGAGAGATCACCGACTAAGCAAGGTTCCGGTATACACCATGCCCCTATCCGATAGGATAGTATCCTCCTCCCAACTGATTCATAAAATTTTGTAATGACATCATCACCAAGGAATCCCCTTGCGAGGAGAAAGCGACATGATAAAGGTTATTCATGTGAAGATATATGTTTCCCCAGACGAAGGAAATCCATGCGTCAGGTTGACCATACCATAAAATTGACTCCCCCCTGATGAAATACCAAAGGTTAGAGGAAGGTTTTCAATAAGAAAAGCATTTGTATGAATCAACATTATGGAAGAAGGAATAATGGACAGGATATAAGAAGTAGAAGGACCGCCCATTTGTTCACTCCACCCTGTAGGATTTTAGCTAGGATTGGGTCCAGAGGAAGGAGGATTCCAACTTCCTACTATGGGAGTTGGTTGAGGGATATAAACTCCACAAAACATGAAAGGTTTATAAGGAGRTGTTGTGCCCCCAGACCCAAAACTATGATTTATGTTAGATGTCAAAATTGAGGATGACAAGTGAAAAGTCATATATTTCATACCAAAAGAGAAAGGATTAGAGGCCCAAGGAATTGACTGAGTACTATGATTAGATGTACCACYTGAGAAAATAAAATGATTTGTCTTTATTGACTGAGCAGATACCATGGGTTGGGTAGTATTAAGTGAGGGATTCTCTGGAATCCAAACAAYTGATGATGGAGTCGAGGGGACTCCACTAACCATAGARGAGGTTGGAGTTTAAGGGCTTCCGGATACATTCATATCTAACTCAATACTCATGGTAGGATTATCGTGAGCCTGAGMAATGAAGACGTATGTTCCACGTTTATTAACTCTACGCCTTTTGGGAGGTGGCTTCGATAACARACCAAGTTGTGGTACTTGACTCAAAAKATGGAGAGACCGATGGGGAGGCTGGTATTTCTCCATGATGTCTCAGAAATCRTGATGAAAAATAAAAAACTAAGGCCACCTAATGAAAAAAGAGCACACTCGTGAATAAAACTAAAGTCCAATGCATACAAGCAGGATATGATGGATAAAGGGACCTCCCGAACTAAAGAAGGTATGTCTCTCCCAAGAGGGGATGAGACTCTCGAACAATAGAGTGGAGGTAACATAATCAATTATAAGGACCCTCATGGGATTCACAATGCAGTCGGTCAGATTCCTCTAGAGAGAAAATCCTCCATAAAGTTTGTGTGTTGTTCGATCCCTATATGACTCAGGGTACCTGCAGAATAACCCCTACAAGAAACCTATGTGGATACTTAGGTCAAGAAACTAAAGTCACCATGGTATAACCAATGCTCAGGTGAACAATCGAAAGTCTAGTCCACCATATGGGCAGGGTAGAAAATCCTGAAATCTCGAAAGCACCACCTCTCAAGGAGGTAAAGGTAACAGTGAAACCCCCAAATACGAATAGAACCCCAGAAATATCTCTAATGCTAGTAAGGTATTAGAGGGCTATCTCTGCAACCAACTTCATGTGACCTCATGCTTAACTCTGGTGTTATCAAAGACTCCCAAGGATGCCAATTATACAATGGGTTTCACCACTCCTTGGCCAGACACATACGTTGACTTTGATAGCCTTGAAGAATTTTACTCACAAAATCCTATTCCAAGGCCCTAGATCCTAAGCTCGTTTGTGTACTTTGAAAATAAAATCATCGTTTCTAATCAATTTTAATTATTTAGCATTAATTTTAGTGGATTTTTCTTACTCAAGAGGTGTGATCGTGAAACTGATGGTGTTATGACTCAGCATATATAAAGAAGAAGAAAATGTAAAAACACTGCTAAGTACTAATCTTGATTTTAAAAGAAATGGTATGCTTCTAAATGTTGTGCGTAGGATGTTGTAACATACCCAGCCACCCACAGGCCGGGTATGCTACCTGCAAGCCCACCCTCAGACTTGTTTCTCTTACAGATACCTTCTTTAGTCATTAAGGATGAATAAGATAACAAATTTAACAACGTACACAACAATATCCAGCAAGCATGCATAATCTAAAGTTTACGTTAAATGATAATTAAATATGCATAGTGGAAATACATTCATACACATGTATATGATAATTAAATTACACAGAGAGCACTTATCTTTATGAAATATGACACCGACTGGCTGCACACCAAGGACGTTCCACCCAACCGTAGACACCGTTGCTCCAAATATCAACGGCAATGTCACCCTCAAGCCAAGGCTATGAATCCAGAAGGATGGTTCCAAAGTGTACTTGGGTTACCAAACCATTCAGCTCTCAAGATCTTACAGGTTTCTCGACACCCACAACAATCCATGTACCCATCTCTCTTCTACCCAGCCTATGCAACCAAAGAGAATGGACCTCCACCCTTCTCTGCCATGCAGTCCCTCAAGTAGTCCTTCTCCTTCTTGTCAGGGCTTCCAGCACAATTGGTCCATAATCTCAATACTGGAACTCTCAGGACTCACAGTTGTGAGAAAAATAGGGCACAGGCCAATGCATTTCAGACATGCAGACCCAGGTCACGGCTGGATCACACCAGCGACAACTATAGCCAACTATCCCATGGCTAATTCTTCAGCAACTCTGTTTCCTTTTTCTTTTCCAACCAAGACGTAGGTGAGGATGGGTCGATGAATGGGTCAGGGAGTGCATGGGAGTGTGTGAGGGAAGAATGAGTGAGTGAACGGTAAATCAACAACCACGTCATCAGTCCAACCCCCCCATCAAACCAGAGGCGGGTTTAAGTAACCTCGTGGGGAAAAAAAGAACCTCCTGGCCTTCCCCAAGAATTTCACATAACTGATCCCCTCCCTTAGACAAAAAGGGTAATAAGAAAATAGGAATAACACTTATTCCCTCAAGCTCCCTCTCTTATGGAATCATAGCCCCCTATAACTCTAGTCCTTGTCTGTCTAGTAGCCAGCAATGTGTTTATTATTATTAATGATCAAAACATTACATTTCTTGGGCATACTGGCCCTTCAATAATTGTATGGGCACTCTGGCCTCTCAGCATTGTAAAAATACATTATTTAAAATGGGGGTTCAAAACCTGGGGTGTTACATCCCCTCCCCCTTATTTTGGCACTGTCCTCGGTTCATTTACAAAACATAGATCAAAATCTCAAATTTATTCAAAAATATGTGGGTACTCTGCCCGCATGGCATCTTTATGCTCCCAGGTAGCTTCTTCATGACCATAGCAGGTCCACTGAAATATTACAAGTTCTATAACTCGATTCCGGAGCATTTTGACTTTTTGTCCAATACCCGCACTGGCTGAACCTGAAAGTCTCCCTCCGTCTCTACCTGAATCAAATGCGAATCAATAACATTGTTAGGATCATGTACATATTTCTTTGGTAAAGATACATGAAATACATTATGCACATTCATGGAAGCAAGCAATGCAAGCATGTATGCAACTGGCCCTATTATGTCCAATATTTCAAATGGACCACAGAATTTGGTTGCCAGCTTTGTACAACTACCCAATTTCAAAGATATTTTCTTGGGTGTCACTTTCAAAAGTACATGCTCCCCTACTTTAAATTCTCTAACTTTCATGTTCTTGTCTACATAAACTTTATGTCTATCCTGAGATGCCTTTAAATTATGCTTAATCTTGACCACCTAGTCTTCCATGTCCTTGAGCAACTCTGGCCCAAGTACCACCCTATTTGTGGGGTTGTCCCAGCTCACTGGAGAATTTCATTTCCTACCATATAAGGCTTCAAATGGGCTCATTCTCAATGAATCTTGATACCCATTGTTATATGAAAACTCACCCAAGTGTAATTAATCTTCCCACTTAGATGGCTTATCCATCACATACATTCTTATCATGTCTTCAATTATTCGATTGACCCTATATGTTTTCCCATCTGTTTGGGGATTATATGTTGTGATAAAGTTTAGATTTGTGCCAAATCCTTTAAAAAATCCCCTCCAGAAATTGGAGGTAAACTTCGTATCTCTGTCCGAGATGATTGTCCTAAGTATCCCATGCAACCTAACAATTTCCTTCATGAAAATCTCTACAATATTAGTTGTTGTAAGTGTTGTCTTCACAGGAAAAAAAATGAGAAGCCTTGATTTGTCAACTACCACCATGATTGAATCGTGTTGCTTATTCGTTATGGGTAATCTTGTGATGAAATCCATGGTGATCACTTCCCATTTCTTCTCTGGGATTGGCAATGGTTACAACAAACTCATTGGGTGCCTATGTTCAGCCTTCAACTTCTAACATTCCATACATAGAGAGATGTAACCAGCAACATCATTCTTCATTCCTGGCCAAAAGAACCAGCTTCTTACTGTTGTAATTGTTTTCTGGTAACCTGGATGTCCAGCATAAGGAACATCATGCATTTCCTTCAGAACCAAATTCCTCAGTTCTCCAGAACTAGGAACATAGATTCTATTTTTATGCATGAGTAATCCATATTCCTTTATCTCATACTCCTTTACTTTCTGATGTACATTTCCTTGTTGTAAGTTTTCCTTTACCTATAGGTAATGTTGATCTGTAACAAGACCATCTAAAATTATTCTCTTCAAGTCTGACTGATGCATACTGAAAGCAGTAGCATGGATGGGATGCACTCTTCTACTAAGTGCATCGGCAAATTTATTCTCCTTTTCCTTGATATGCTTGATATCGAAGTCATATTCACTTAAAAATTCTAGCCATCTTGTTTTCTTGGAATTTAAGGTTGACTGTTCAAAAAGATACTTCAGACCAATGTGGTCTGTCCTTAATTTAAATTTATTCCCCATGAGATAATGCCTCCACATCCTCAAGGCATGAACAATGGAAGCAAGTTCCAAGTTGTGCGTGGCATAGTTCCTCTCATGCTCCTTAATCTTTCTGGACTCATATCCAATGACATGTCCATTTTGCGTGAGGACTCCCCCAAGTCCTTCCTTACATAACACAGGCGCACTAGTAAGTAATTCCTTCAACAGATTAAAATCATTTTCACACTTGAGTGTCCATTCAAATTTAGTCCCCTTCTTTTGCAAAGAAGTGATGGGATGAGAAATCTTAGAGAACCCTACTATGAACCTTCTGTAGTAGCYGGCTAATCCCATAAAAGATCTGACGTCTAACACATTTATGGGTGTTGGCCATCCTCTAATGGATTCAATCTTCTCTGGATCTACTGTTATGCCATGCTCTGAAATAATGTGTCCCAAGTAATGGATCTGTTTTTGATAAAAAAAATAACACTTACTCAACTTGGCATACAACTGATGTTCTCTTAGTACCTGCAACACCAATCTCAAGTGATGTTCGTGCTCCTCTTCAGACTTAGAATAGATAASTATGCCATCCAGGAATACTATGRCAAACTTGTCCAAATAATTTCTGAATATGYCATTCATTAAGCACATGAAGACAGTGGGTGCATTGGTCATTCAAAACGGCACCACTACAAATTCATGATTCCCATACATGGTCCTAAAGGTTGTCYTATGAATGTCTTCTTCCTTGATTCTTACCTGATGGTATCCTGCCCTCAGGTCAATATTTGAAAATATATTTTCTCCTCTTAGTTAATCAAAGAGGTCATCAATTCAGGGTAAAGGATACTTGTTCTTTATAGTGTACTTGTTCAGCTGTCGGAAGTCAATACATGGCCTCAAGGTTCCATCCTTCTTTTTGACAAAAAGTACGGGTGCTCCCCAAGGTGAAACACTTGGACGTATGTACCCTTTCTTCAAAAATTCTTCCAACTGCATTTGTAATTCTTTTAATTCTGGTGTGCTCATTCTATAAGGTGTTTTCGACACTGGGGAAGCTCCTCGCACTAAATCAATTGAGAAATCTATCTCCCTTCTTGGTGGAAATCTAGGTATTTCTTGGAATATGTCTTCAAATTCATGTAGCACCGAGAAATCTTCGAGGCTTGGCCCCTTTGTATCAATTGGATCCTCCACATGAGCTGTATACAGTTGACATCCTTCTCTAAAACATCTTTTCAGCCGTAAGGCCAAAATATCCCTTATAGAGATGGGCCTTGGAACTCCTTTCACAGTGCTTTGTTTTCCATTTCCATCAAGACATGTAAATGTCTTCTTATGACAATCTAGGACATCATGATGCTTGTCCAACCAATCCATCCCAATCAGAACATCATAAGACCCCAATGGTATGATATTTAGATCAGTACTAGTATTCACAACATTAAGACTTATGGAACAACCTCTGACCATATCATGGATTCTTCTTTTGGTTCCAGTGGCTAACTGAATCAAACTTGCTTTTCCAAGTTTAATTTTCTCCAAATGTAATCTATCCACTATCTTAGGATCAATGTAACAATGGTTTTCTCTTGAATCAATCAAAATATCAATAGGATTATTTATGATCTTACCTTCCACCTCAATCATATTGGACTGGTACTCTGCTTGTCGATCATTTAAAGTTGCATAGATTCTTCCCATATCTCCAACTGTTGTAGCCTCTTGGATGTTGTGCACAGTCTTCACTCTATCCTTTCTGTGTGGGAAATCCTTGTACAAGTGATCCTTTTTGCATTCCCAGCATTGGATTGGTGGTCTTCCCCTTTTTCCCAAGGAATATTCCTTCTTGAAATCCCCTTTAGCATATTGATCTTGATGATCTCTATTTGGCTCATTCCTATTGAAGGGAGGTTTGAATCCTTTCCTCCTCTGGTCAGAATTTGCATTCTTCTTTTCCTTCCAAGATTTTTGCAGGTATTCTCTTCCCTGACCTTTCTCATACAGGTATTTAGCCTTCCTGATGGCCTCAGTCAAGGTCTTGGGTTCAACATACTTGATCTTTTCCTTATATAAGGCTGGAAATCCACTTAGAAATCTTTGTATTTTCACCTTCTCATCACCAATGAACCTGACATACTTTAACAATCCCAATAAATTCTTCTCATATTATGCCATAGTCATGCTTCCCAACCTGAGTTCAAATAACTCCTACATTTTCTTGTCATAGAAATTCTCTGAGAGGTACTCCTTCTGGAAGTACTTCTTGAACTGCTTCCAAGTGATCCTACTTTCATCAACATGCTCCACTTGCTTCAGTTGGTCCCACCACAATGCAGTTTTCCCATGTAAATGGTAGGTGGCAATCTTGGCTTCCAGGTTTGATGAATAGTTATGCAACTAAAAATATCTCTGGAGCCCAAGAAACCATGCTCTGGCATCATCTTCCCTTTCTCTTTCACCATCAAAGGAAGGTGTCTTAAGATTCCTTAGCTCTCCCTTCAAACAATATACATCTTGTTTCCTTCTCTGGTGTCTAACATGAGACACTTTTGGACTGCTTACGGGATCATCCGATGCATAAAACTTTCTTCCTGAGTAAGGAGGTGAGTGGTGTCCATTAGCTCTGCTAGCACTTCTGGAATAACCAGCTCTTCTATGAGCATCTCCTCTTTCATGACACCTGCCTTATTCCTCTTGTATTGAGTTTGATCCCTTCTTCGTTTGCCTCTGCAAGTGATTTAAGATCTGCAACACTCGAGCATTTATCTGTCTTTTCTCTCTCATCAGTCTTTCGTTGTCTACTTTGTAGCTCTGCACTTCCATCTTCGGGCTTCTTACCATTTCTATAAACGTTTCCTACTCTGCTTTTCCCTTGCACCCATTGGACTATGTCTCTGCATTACCAACTCTGGTATTTTGGCCTTTGGCCTCCTTTTCATGATTGGAGGATCCCTCACCTTCTTCCATTTCCTCAATACGCATCCTGAGATGATGCGCTTAAGCATCCTAATTCTGCAAAATCTGCAACCGACCATTTTGTTAGAATTATGCGTATGATAGGCAAAAAAAATTCCAAACCATGCTACATGTCTCTTTATTGTTTTTTTTCATGGATATTATATCCCATTCTCCGAAAATAACAGTGTCCTTTTATCCTTGGCTGACATAGAGTTTCACCCTGCGCAAGTGCTTCCTTCAAACCACCTCCCCAGGTGATCACAACTAGAAACCATGGCTAAATCCTCCCTTAGCACTTTTATGTCTCAGAGACAACCAAATCTTCCCTTAGCCCTCCTTTCCTGAGCTCTCAAACTGCATACAACCATGGTCATGACCCTATGCTTAGCTCAAAAGCACTTGTCCAGAGCTTCGGTACTTCGAAACTTTCAACCAGGACTAGATCAATGGTCCTCGTCCTCTCTCGCGATCGACAATCAAGATCCACTTCAGGACTCTGTGCTTCGAGAATCTGAACTTTTCTCGCTTGCCTCCTCCCAGAACGCCTTTACCCATATTTCTTGATCTGCCGACAGGTGTCCTCCCACAAATCAGTGGTTGTGAATTGTTTTGGCACTTCAGGCTTCAGAAGTTTCAAACTTCCCTCCTGCATTTTCTCCCGGAGTGCTTTCACCCAAAGTCAATGATCCTTCGACGTGTTTCCTCTAGAATCGACGGTCGATATATACTATGTCCTTTGAGAGTTTCAACCCAACACAACCTAACACACCTTTCCCTTCTAGGGTGCCCAGTCTTCTGGACCGCATGATTTGTTGCCACATGGCGAAACGCTGGAAGTGGACATGTGGCCCAATTAGGCGAGTGACACATGTCAAGTTCTAATCGATTTTTCAATGTTCCAAATGCCCAAAAAATATTGACATGTGGCACACATCCCATGTGTCCACGTCATCATGCCTCATCACTTAGGCTCTCCAGGCTTCAGGGCTTCGGGATTTTTCAAAACAACACACTTTCAATTCTCCCAAACTCTGAATTCCCGAACTGGCCAATCTGTCACCATGTGTCCTCCTGGATCGAATGACCAAGATTCACTTTGGGTATTCACCTGGAGTCCACAGATCTACTCCACGTGTCCTCCTTAATCTGACGGCTATGATTTCTTCTGGGCTTCGGACTTCGGAGATCTGAAATTTCAAACTTATTTGGCCCCACTGACTTTTATCCGAAGTCATGGATCTGGTGACGCGTGGCTCTTGGAAGATCAATGGATGAGATCTTATTGGATGATCGGACGGTCGAGGTTTTCTCCGGCTCTCCGGCTCTCCAGGCTTCAGGAGTCTCAAACCTCAACTAAAAACCTCTTGAATGGATTCCTCCAGAGTTACTAATCTGCTGACATGTAACCTCTTGGCAATCGATGATCAGGATCTACTTCGGATGATCCGACAGTCATCTCTTACTTCAGGTCTCCGACTCTCCGGGCTTCGGGAGTTTCAAAACTCAACTTCTCCTCGCTCACTCTTTCCTGGAGTGCTTTCACCCGAAGCACACGATCGGTTGACGCGTGTCCTCCTATGGATCGATGGTCCCCAGCTACTTTGGCTATTCAGACTTTCAATGTTTGAGCTCTAACCCGTCACATCACTGCATGCCTTTCAATTTGCGGGGGCATGCATCGACGGTTTGGAGTAACTCACTTTTCACCTCACATTTATCCTGATGCTGACAAATAACCCCTCAGGGAACCCATGGTTTGGATTGCGGGACCACCTTGGGAATTATCTCTCGTGCAACTCGGTTCCCCATAATGTTTGTTGGTCATTGATCTCTCTCTCCAAGTGGATATGATGGTCATGACATTTAACCTTGCTTCCTTTTCATTTGATGACCCCTGTTTATTTGTCCTCTTATCCAACGATCCCGGATCTCCCCGATCCTACGGTGGTGATCGCTCCCGAATTAAAAAGGAACGGTCACGATCCTTTGAACCCTCACAGAGGTTCTATGATGTTTCATCTCCTGCGTAGCTTCTGCAATGCCATTCCTCCTGAGATTTTCAACTTCCCTGTCAGAGTTCGATCTCGACCACGAGATTCTGACCAACAGACCTGGCCCATACCGGTCCAATGTTTCAACTAGAAGCTCTGATACCAAACTGTAACATACCCACCCACCCACAGGCCGGATACGCTACCTGCAAGCCCGCCCTCAAAATTCTTTATCTTACAGATACCTTCTTTAGTCATTAAGGATGAATAAGATAACAGATTTAACAACATGCACAACAATCTCCAGAAAGGATTCATAATCTAAAGATTGCGTTAAACGATAATTAAATATGCCTAGCGGAAAGACATTCATACACATGTAGATGATAATTAAATTACACAGAGAGCACTTATCTTTAAGAAATATGGCACCAACTGGCTGCAGACCAAGGACATCCCACCCAACCATAGACACCACTACTCCAAATCTCAACAACAGTGTCACCCCCGAGCCAGGGCTATGAATCCACAAGGACGGTTCCATAGTGTACTTGGATTCCCAAACCATTCAGCTTTCAATCTCTCACAGGTTTCCTAACACCCACAACAATCCAAGTACCCAGCTCTCTTCTACCCATTATGTGCCACCCGAGATAATCGACCTCCAACCTTCTCTACCACGCAGTCCCTCAAGCAGTCCTTCTCCTTCCTACCAAGGCTTCCAGCACAGTTGGTCCAGAATCTCAATGTTGGAACTCTCAGGACTCAAAGTTCTGAGAAAAACAGGTCACAAGCCAATGAATTTGAAACATGTAGGCCCCAGGTCATGGATGGATCACACTAGTGACCACTGTAGCCAACTATCCTATGGCTAATTCTTCAGCAGCTCTGTTTCCTTTCTCTTTTCCAACCAACACGCAGGTGAGGATGGGTCGATGAATGGGTTAGGGAGTGCATGGGAGTGCGTGCATGGGAGTGTGTGAGGGAAGAATGAGTGAGTGAATAGGAAATCAGTGACCAAGTCATCAGTCCAACCCCCCCATCAGACCAGAGGCGGGTTTAAGTAACCTCATGGGGAAAAAAAGAACCTCCTGGCCTTCACCAAGAAGTTCACGTAATTGATCCCCTCCGTTAGACAAAAAGGGTAATAAGAAAATAGGAATAACACTTAGTCCATCAAGATCCCTCTCTTGTGGAATCATAGCCCCATATAACTATAGTCCTTATCTGTCTAGCAGTCAACGATGTGTTTATTATTATTAATGATCAAAACATTACATTTCTTGGGCATACTGGCCCTTCAATAATTTTCTAGGCACTCTGGCCTCTCAGCATTGTAACAATACATTATTTAAAATGGGGGTTCAAAACTTGGGGTGTTACATATGCAATCTCTTCAATTTTAATGAAGTGCAATCTTTCCTATCATGCCAAAACTAATGTAATGAATAAAAAAGTGCAAATGCTCTAAATAAAATGCAACAAAGAAAAAAAAAATGTATTTTTAGTATAATGAAATGAAAATGCAAGGACCGAATAAACAACCTCTCAGGCAAATATTACTACAAGAACAATAAGACAAGCTAAGTGGGACACCAAGAAGTGACTACCCACACTAGGATGCAAGGACAACAAATGAGAAAAATGGAAAGAAATGGGTTTGCCCAAAAAATTTAACAATGATGCAGTTTCCTATCACTTTGTAGGCACTCAACAGTCAGTACAGGGACCCAATAAGTCCCAACAATGAGTAAAAATCACCCAACACACACCAAATTTGTCCAAAAATACTTTGAGAAGAGTGTATGCGACCATTCAAGGAACATAGGCATATGTACATTCCCTAAGCATAGACATCACACATAGGTATGCGACTATCAAGGGAAAAACCACGTATGCCAAAGAGGACAATGAGTGGGAAAGGGTTAGGCCAAGAAACTCATATACAAAGAAAAATAGAGGTTGTCAAGAAACAGGCGACACAAAAACTCAGGAAAACAAAGAGAAATGAAGGAGAAAAATCACCAAATGACCCCAAAAGGGAGATTTCCCCAGTGGAGTCACCAATTTTGTTATGAGAAAATTTTCTCTATGGCTTGGGGTAAACCACAACAGACGGAACAACACCCGGAAATCAACTCTAATATCAAGTATGCTAGACAAATGGAACTGCTAACAAAGGAAGGCTAGAATCCTAACTCATCCGGATGTCTGGAGAAAACCACGGTTGAGCTCACGATCCAACACTTGATACATGCAACTTGTTCTCAACAACCAATATACACAAGCATATGGAAATTGTATAAATAATTAGCATATAAACTAGCATAATCCACTAACATTTATAACAAATATATCCCTGGAAAGTAATACAAATATTTGCAACATATAATTGGACGAGAAAAGAGTATTTATATTAATGTAATCACCAGAAGTATATAGGTGAAAAACTTATGTAAAGGCACATGTTGGAACCGAGAAACTAATTCCCTCCACCTGGCCATTCACCACTTCAATCCTCCATAAAGGCAAGCTGAGAAGTAGTTGGATTAATTGAGTTTCTCCTTCTCAAGATAGGAAGAGCTTGGGGGATGAACAAAGAAAGTTCATACTTTCAAGGAAAAATGGATGTAGACTCAATATGAAGTGAAATTTCTCGAGAGTGTCTTTGTTGTCAATATTCCCTCCCTTAAAGGCTTGTATATGGGTCAATTTATAGCCTCCAAATGGACTTTAAGGGTCGGGTCGGAGCGTTTCCAGTATATGGAAGGTCAAGGATCATGGATCTCGTGGCTTTGCATGAAAACCCGATATATTTTTAATTTTTGAGCACAAAACTCGATGTATGTGGGTTGTAATGGACCAACCTATGTATATGTGAGTTGTCTAACTATGGCTCGCATATATATACAAAAATTTGAATTTTTATCTCTGGAATGAGTAAAAATAAGGATTTTGCATCTGTAGAGGGAAAAGGAAGGCCATCAAAGCAAGATGCATGGAGTGTGGAAAAAATTGCTATAACACACAGGAGTTGACCCATGAAGGACCAATTGTTTTTGAAGAGCGATCTTTAACAATGCATAATGCCCAATATAATAAGCAAGAAAGAAAATTGCAGATAAAAAAGGTCCACAATAAGTATAAGAAAATAACTCAAAAATAGACTTCATAAGTGGATGTTTCAGGAGTTGGACCCTTGGGACTCCTCAAATTGCATATCACCACTGGAGACGCTCTTGCTCACTCTATTTGAAAGTAGGAGCTAGAAAATATTAGATTAAAAATCAGAATAAGAGAACTCAAGGACACATTGAGTCCTAAACCTTTGTTCACATAACCATTAGCTATTGTTTCTCCAGATCAAATGCCTCAAAGTACACCAAGGACATCGACAAGAGTAAATAAGGTCGCCAAGTTATTAAGTGGAGTAAGATTGTATGTCACGGAAAACATCAATAAGACACTTAATATTATTTCATAAGCCTGGGAAGTCAATACAAGTTTGAGGAACCTGTCACAATGGATTGCCACCTTTATGGAATATTTGCAAAGGATTTGGAACATGATCAACTTTAAAAATAAAAAAAATTGATTCCTTATGTTGTTTGAGCGTCAAGTTTAAGTGATTTCCATAGAAATCAACAAGATTTACCTTCAAACTGCAAAATAAAACTAGTGAAAGTAGGATGGTTAACAAGAATTCAAAACCTACAAGATTCAATTTCCAATTGTACAAATATTAATGACAAAAGAAGTAACGCATTCCTTAAAGAACTTGAAATTTTTAAATATATTGAGGGTCCAAAACTAATAAGAGAGTCCATGCTTATACCTAAGGAGCAATTGGAGACGAAATTGAGTGTAATTAAAGCTTCATGGACCAATGATTTTGACAACCTCGCTAGTTTTCCAAAATAAGAAATTAAGTTGTGGTTAGTTACTTTCATGAATGATAATGAATACCACCTTACATCAGTTGAACAATTGCGCTTTGAATTTAAAGAAATGGAAGAAGAAATATTCTCACTCTAGGTTAAGAAAGATGTCACAGTTCCTCTAATGAATGAGTACATTGAAGAGTGGCTCAAAAGATCATTAACACAAATAGTTAATCCATAATATATATATATATATATATATATATATATATACCTCAATGCCAAAAGGATATCATATCAGAAAGAGAGACATCCATCCATCCATTATTCCCCTGCTATTTTTGTGAGTGAATTTATTTTTGAATCGTTTCCCTTCTTTCATCCCATTCTTTGATCATTAAGATTTATTGGTGTATTGTTCATTTATAAAGTCAAACCCTAACTGCATTTCTCCTTTTCTTCCAGTTTACCACTATTATTTTATTTGGTCCACGGGGTCCCCATCCCAATCCATTTGGACGAATGCATTTCTTTTAGTCATTTAAGTATCAGGAACATTATTTTTTGTGATAGGCAAGCACTTTAGTCAAACTTGAACATCAATATGTAATATTTTTAACTCTCGCAGAGAGCTATCCCAAGAGTTCATAACATTTGTGGTTTCAAACCTTATATAAGCATGAGATCGTGTGTATGTTTCTCATATTCATCTTGTGGTTTTAAATGAATAAATCATTTAAAGCTCTCTGAATTCATGGGCCATCAATCTTATTTTTTTTCTATGAGTCTTGCTTTGAATCTTTTTCTCTCATTACTTGAATGAATGGATCCGATGGAATTGGGGGGTCTCATACACCAATTTGGTGTGTTGGCTTGGTCGTGACCTTAAAAATAGATTATTATTATTATGTTTATTATTATGTTTATTGTATGTGAGGTTATTATTTTTCTACTATAATTTATTTTCTACCTTCTTAGTTACTTAACCACCTTATCCACTCATAGGTGTAGATGATATGAATGCTTAAGTCTATCGTTTGAACAAGTATATTATTGAAAATATGAGAGACAAAGAGGAGTGCTACCTCTATAAAAATGTAGATGGTATCTATATAACTTATTTAAGAATATCTTAGGAGGTTGACTCTTGTCCTTAACAGGAAAAGAGATCAACATTTTTGGCGACCATATTTGGGAACAACTAAATATAAAAGTTATTAACTCTAGTTAATGACTCATCTTGATCGAATCCAACCTCATCTTCTCATTGGATTGGATGACCAAAAAAGTGTTATGAATTAGTTATAGAGTTTAGTCCTAAAAACAACAAAGAATCGAGAAGAACTTGAGTGATCTTGGCAAATATTGGCTCAACAAGATCCCCTGGTTCCTCACAATTTCAAAAGGTGACTCCAATAAATATTCACAATAATGGACACTTCAAAATATTTTGAAGGCCCTATAATAAGAAGCAGAATAAAATTTATTGAACAAGCGAATATCTCTACGGTTCAAGCTTCTATCTCTTTATTTCCATCAGTTGGTGTTCATCAAGAAGAGATGGGAGATCATGAGGAAAAAAATGTAGACCAAGAAATAAGGAAATATGAGAGGACGGAGGAGGAAATGATGATAGGAAAATAAACCAGAGACTAAGACTGAGACTTTGAATAATTCCTTTAGCTCTTCAGGGTGAACAACATCAATTACCAAATCTTAATGTTGGAGTACTATTGTTATTTAATGGTGATTATATAATGAATCCTAAATAACATATTGATCAATTCTTGAAAATTTGTTATATACATGGGGTAATACATGATGATTTGATGGTCAAAGTATTTCTGCAAACTTTGATCGATACAGCTTATGATTTGTATCTATTACTACCAGAAAACTCAATCACATATTTTGATGATATTGAGTATGCATTCATGGGAAGATATGTTCAGCCTGTTGCATATCATACTATCCTAACTTATTTTACTCAAATCCATTTGGAGAAGAATGAAAGGATTAGAGATTTCAATCTCTGATTTTTAGGACTTTACAACAAATATCATAGGATCAATGTCCTAATGCCCCTGTTATTCTTGGACGTTTCAAAAATGCAATGCCTACAAATATAAAATACGCAATCAAGTTTTCTCAAATTTCTACATTAGAATATGTTATGAGGAAAGCATAGGATATGGAGGAAGATATGTTAGGAGGTAATGTTGAATCAAATATTAATTTGGAAAGAGTGCAACGACAAATGATGTCCCTCATAGTTTCAAATCAAAGCATGTCTAAACCAACTCAAAATGTGGAAGATAGAGTAGTTGCAAGAGGTATATTTCATGGTCAACCACCAAATGTTCAAGATATTACTCTACCAAATGAAGCTTCGCTTTCAAAGAAAGATGAATAAATTGCACATTTGAACATAAATATTAGACAAATGCAGAATAGGATAACTCTATTATGGAGAGTTGAAGAACAAAGACCTCGTCAACAGTACCAGAATGTTGGACCACCCACATATGGATTCAAGGAGCATCCAAAAAGAAACCCGAATGTGGACAATCCGTCTACTAGACCTAGAGCTCCTCGGTTTCAAATTTCCAATGTTGTTTTAATGGATGAAATTAATGATGAACTTCTTAAGGAAGGTGACCAATTCTTGGATCCTCTGGAAGTCAATAATGAAGGATCTTTTGGAATCCTTGAATCCATGGATATGGATGATGATACAATTCCATTTTCAGAAGGATATTTGATAGTAGAAGAAGAAGAAATTTTGAATAAATAACAAGAGAATGTGGTCCAAACAAGGGATCTAATGAATAAATTCAAAGGGAAAAATCCAGTTTTCCCTGCATGTTGACAAAGTTAAAGGTGGCCCATTTGTTCCAGAAAATGTTTCTTCCCAAGAAAATTATAGGAATACATGGAAAATTTCTTAGGATAATGATGAAAGGGTAAATTCTACTATGATGACTTACAATATTGTTGACAAACTGATAAAATTGCAAATTACCCTTCCATTTTTGGAGGTAGTCAAAATTCCTCAACAAAAAGAAAAACTACTTAAAGTACTAGAAAATGGAGATAAAATTGATGCAAGGGTAGAGGCAGTAATCATCAACAATCAACAATAGTGTTATGACCCTTGTATGAGAACACAAGGAAATATTCCTCCCTTTTATATATATTTTGAGTCACTTGAGCTAATATTACATAATTGTATGGTAGATAGTGGTGCCACAAATAACATCATGCCTCTTTCCATTGTTAGAATACTATGAGGGGGGTGAATCAGTATGGGCACTTTTTACCACTTTCAACCAAAATATATAAACTTCAACTTTATCAGCAATATATCATTTATGATTGCATTCAATATGTCATGAGAATATAACCATAAGAAGTACAATTCAACAATATCACATCAGATACACAGTACACCAGAATTTACATGGAAACCCAAATGGTAGAAAACCATGGAATGATTTCTTATATATATCAAGAATACATTCATAGGAAGCACCAACTAGAAGGAGGAATCAACCCCCTGATTTAAAGGCACCAACCTGAAGGAATCACCAACTCCCTGAGTTCTCCGACACCAACTTGAAGGAGGCTACGACCCCCTGATTTACAGGCACCAACCTGAAGGAAGCACCAACTCCCTAACTTCTCCGGCACCAACCTGAAGGAAGCTCCAACTCCCTGAGTTCTCCAGCACCAACTGAAGGAGGCTACAACCCCCTTTCCTTGCCTCATCCTATCGCCCTGAAATATAAGTGTAGAATCGCTTTCACTACCATTGATACTATAACTACCAATATCACCAATACATAAACTAAGCTGCCACTGTCCACATCAACCAACCTGTCATTGTCACTGTCACATAAAACTATGACTACCACTATCACATCAACCTATCATTGTCATTGTCACATCAACCAACTTGTCATTGATGATCAACCAATCATCCAACATGTCACTGTCTCTGTCATTGATAAACCATCATCAACAAAATGTACCCATATCCACTCACATGGATACCAAAACCATCACCAAACCATGTACATCAACCATCAACCATCAACCATAACCATACATGTACATCAACATGTACCATACCATGCATCAACCATGTACCATGCCAAGTACATCAACCATGTACCTTATACATGTACCAAGAATATGCTTCACACCATGCACCAAATATGTTCCTCAAACATATATCAATGCCTCAAATACATGACCATAACATCATCAACAAGTAACCAAGATGTACCTCAAACCATGTGCCTCAAACATGTGCCAACATCCATAAACCATGTACCAAGAGATACCATCAAACATGTGCCATATCACTCATATACCATACATCAAACCATATGTCAAGTATCCAATATGTGCCTCTAATAAGGTATCATACCATCACCAAGGTGTACCATGCACAATAACTACCATGTCATGCCTCAAGCATGTACCATTAAAACATAAGAATAAGCCTCAAAAATAACACAAAAGCATACCTATGATCTTGTAGTTGACCTGATACACAAGATTACAGACCTGTACCTCTTCCTCAACTTCATAAACAAGAGAATAACATCTTCATCAAAATTTACCTCAGTCTCACGGGACTTGTTTTGGATTAGTCACAAACCCTAAATTTCAACAAGTGTAAATTTGTACCTGTAATGAATAAAGGTCTTAAATTTTAACCACAGATACTCTGATATCTTTCTTCCATCTCCTTAAAATTTCAGGGTCTGAAACTTCTCAGAACAAAAGTTATAGCGAAAATGGAAAACCTTCCTGAATTTTAGCCTATTCTGGAGAGCGAACTTGTATAGCATGCCCCACACTCAATATTTGATAAATGATTTTGAAACTCTCAAATGAGATACTAGATATGGTTATATTTCCATTTCAATTTGTCTCATAGAATTTGGATCCTCTATGAATAAGTTATGACTACTTTAGCCGGAACACATGTTTGAGACTAGTTTCAGGACTAGCCAAAAACCCTATCTTCCACAGAGTGTATCTCCAAAAATACAACGACCCAGAAGATGAAATTTTTACCACATGTACCTTGATATGTCTTCTCCATAACTTCTAATTTTTCTATATGATTCATCCTAGAAAACAAATTATAGTGAAAACGGTAAGATGACCTTTAAATAACATACCTTAGAACACATCATCACAATACTTCATCCTCCCTTGGAATTTATCCCTTCTTCACTTCATCTTCCCTCTGAAATTCACCTCGGATCTCATTGGTTAACTCAGATAAGAATTGCTTACTCACATAGAATATATTCAATAGAATGTGTGTGTGAATGTATTTATGAGTGACTTCTTGAGGTGTATATATACTTTTTCTAAGTAACCTCTTTCCTTAAATTTAGGGCTTCTTGAACTTTTTTGTTACAACCACATTGCCCTTTCATTAAAGACTTGTAACCATTTAGGGAATTTTAAACCCATCTTTGGGGCTTCCAAATTCATGACCTCATAACTCCTCAACCGTGAGGAACTACGTGACAACCCACCTACCGTTGGAAATGGCACAACAAGGACTATCCATCTATGAGTGTGTTACATGCATATACATTGTCCTTCATGTCCTTATTCCTCAAACAAATTAGAGATTCATGACCACACCTATGGGTTTATTGTAGACTTCTTCAAAGCATCTTCCTATGAAGGCCATGCTTATAGCTCTTCCATAAGGGGACCACTTTGGAGACTTCTCCAAATACACCCATAACATATGTTGACGTCAATGACAACCACTGCTTGTTGACATCAATGACAACCAATTGTCCAACAACATCAATGAAAACCAATTATCCAACAATCTCCCCCTTTGGCATTGATGGCAACACTCATACTCCACATGTGAACAATTTTTCTCTCCTCATGTTTCTCTCCCCTTTTGACATCAATGGAAAAGGGTATCTCCCCTTGGGGTTGCTCCCCCTGTCTTCATGCTTCTAATCTTTCTCTTTTGATATTTATCTTTCTCCTCCTTTGAGATAATGGGTAAAAGGGTAACTCCCCCTGTCGATATACCTTCTATAATCAATCTCTCTCTAACTTCATGTGCTCCCCCTATCTTCATGCTTCTGATCTCTTTCTATGACAATTTATCTTCCTTGAGTTTTATGCAATATGTCATGTAGATTAATGTGGGATTTCCTTTATATGCTTTCTTTGTCCTCTCTTCTAGTGTTCTTTGTCCATTGGTGCTTCCTCTTGTAATTCACTTACATATATATAAATCATTCAAAGTTACTTGAATTCAAGTCTTCATGGTTTGTCAAGTTCACATCAATAACCATACTTTCTTCTAACGATATATCTTTTGTTGTGTCTTTTATTGCTTTCCTTCTTGATTCCACTTGTCCATTGATTCCAAATGTTACTATGCTTTCATATATATGTTTATACCTATCAAATATCTCATGAAATCATCTATGTCAATGTGTCATAACAATTGTCCATGATTCTGATACTCAATTGCACACAATGTTGACCCATCTATCACTTTACCATTATGAAGACTGCCTTTCCAAAATTTGTAAACACTTCATACTGCATGAAAGATAGTTCTATGATCTGTAGAGTTGTTGCTTAGACTCCCCATGTTAAATATTCATATTTACTAGGAGTCTCCAAGCCAGATGGCTCAGAAAAATATCTGCTCTAATGTGGATTAATATTCCTCTTTGTCTATGGATTCATCATCATCCTCTTTCTAAATTCTGACATTATTTTCATATTCTTCCTGAATTATGACATCATCCTCTTTATGTATTTTGACCTCTTCATGTTTTCTTGTGGATTCATCATGATCTCGCACTACTGCAAATCCTGTGAGTACGATATTTAGGACCTGGTCTTCATTCACTTGTTTTTCATTTCTTCTCCAAACCTTCTTGTATATGACATCTTCCTTTCTACATATAGATTTGTCTTAATCTTGTACTATTGTCAATCCTGAGAGTATGAATTTTGGGTGTCCTTCATTCATCTATTCTTCCTTTACCTATTCTTGTTTAATTTTCCAAACCTTCTTATATCTGATATCAGTGTTCTCTTTCATAGAAGTATCCATCATGCTTCTACAATCATGAGCTATATGTCCATAGTTATGGCATTTTTAACATTCAATATTATATGGAGTCGCATATGCATTTATTGCTTGACCATTTCTTCCATAAGCTCTGCAATCTACATCTTTCTTTCCAAAGTTAGTACAAACAAAACAATGACCATAAAATAAACTTTCATACCTGGGAGTGAATGATATTCTTTGTGATGTAGTCCTTTTGAATTCATACCTTTGTTGATCACAATCTTCTCTTATGTTGTTTCCTTCACAATGATTGAAGCTTATTTGATACCTGAAAGTGGAGGGTATTCTTTGATATCCATCTCCTCTGTAATCTTCATCTTGAGTTTGCTTCATTTCTAGAATGTTCTTCTTTTAGGGCTCACATTCTTCCTTCTTAGTAGGGCCTTTGATGACTTCTACATAACTCTTAGTATTCTGTTCATTCCTTCTTTCTAGCAAACTGTAACATTTCTCTTCAGTGTTCTTGTCGAGCTTGACAACTTTAACTCTTAATGTAACAACTTCTTTAATATTCTCACATTCTCCTTCTTTCTTCATCATCTAGATCTCCATGACTTCTTCCTTTGTATTTTCTTCTTCAAGTTGGGTCTTCAAGGAGACAATTTATTCTTCAAGTCTTATTTCATGTTGATTGAATTCTACTTCAAGTTTATTTAAGTCCTTGAGATGGCTTGTAAAAATATTTTCTCTCTTCTCTGCTTCCTTTCTTTGTGCTACTATTTTTGCTTCCAAAAATTGTTTTTCTTCCAACTGACTTTTGCATGCTTCATCAATCCTTATGGATTCTTATACTTGGAATTTTAGGTTTGTAATCATTTTTTGGACTTCTTAAGAGTTGGGATTTTGAGATTCTCTTTTCATCTTGATCAATTCTTCCTCAAGTGACTTTCTTTTCTCTCTTTCTTTGACCAGCTTGTCGGTTAGGTGTCTCTCATAATCTTCCTCTTATGAACCTGTCTGACCTAATAAACTTCTTTCTTCCATACTAATGTAACATCTTCTTCATCTTCTTTATCATGATCAACATTCTCTAGAGGAGATTCCTTTGAGTATAAATTACATAGCTTATCCCAAAGTTATTTGGCTAATGAATATTGTCCCACTTTGACTTTTACCACATCTGGTAATCCTTCCAAGATGAAATGCATTGTTATTTTGTTGTTTCTCTTTAATTTCTTCTTAGTTGTAGTCTTCGGTTTCTTTGAACCAGTGTGTCCTATAAAAAATGAGTACCAAACATCATACTTGTGTGCCTCTAAAAATATTTCATTATTTTGCTCCACATCTCATACTTCATACCAATTTGACCATAAAACCATGGTATTCCATTCCTATACAAATTGTTTCTCTCCATGATATACCTTCCAGTGGTTAGAATGTTTCTTAAACGACCAAATCTAAAACCAATTGTTGGAATACTGAGAGGGGGGGTGAATCAATATGAGCACCTTTTACCACTTTCAACCACAATATATAGACTTCAACTTTATCAGCAATATATCATTTATGATTTCATTCAATATATCATGAGAATATAACCATAAGCAATACAACTCAACAATATCACATCAGATACACAATACACTCGAATTTACGTGGAAACTCAAATGGGAGAAAACCACAGAATGATTTATTATATATATCAATAATACATTAATAGGAAACACCAACTTCCAAATTCTCCATCACCAACTGGAAGGAGGAACCGACCCCCTTGATTTACAGACACCAACCTGAAGGAAGCACCAACTCCCTGAGTTCTCTAGAACCAACCGGAAGGAGGCTACGACCCCCTGATTTACAGGCACCAACCTGAAGGAAGCACCGACTCCCTGAGTTCTTTGGCACTAACCGAAAGGAGACTATGACTCCCTAATTTATAGGCACCAACCTAAAGTAAGCTCCAACTACCTGAGTTCTTCGGCACCAATCGGAAGGAGGCTACAACCCCCTTTCCTTTCCCCGTCATGTTGCCCTGAAATATAAGTGTAGAATTATTGTCACTACCATTGATATTGTCACTGCCAATGTCACCAATACATCAACCAACCTTTCACTGTCCACATCAGCCAACCTCTCATTGTCATTGTCATTGTCAGATCAACCTATGACTATCATTGTCAGATCAACCTATGACTATCATTGTCACATCAACCTGTCATTGTCACTGTCACTGTAAGTATCAAATCAACCAACCTGTCACTGATGATCAACCAATCATCCAACCTGTCACTTTCTTTGTCAGTGTCTCTATCACTGATATACCATCATCAACAAATTGTACCATGATCCACTCACATGGATACCAAAACCATCACCAAACCATGTACATCAACCATCAACTAGAACATGTACCATACATGTACATCGACCTGTACCACACCATGCATCAACCATGTACCATACCAAGTACATCARCCATGTACCTCATACATGTACCAATAATATTCCTCACACCATGCACCAAAGATGTGCCTCAAACATATATCAATGCCTCAAAGGCATGACCATCACATCATCAACAAGTAACCAAGATGCACCTCAAACCATGTGCCTCRTGCATGTGYCAGCATCCATAAACCATGTACCAAGAGATACCATCAAACATGTACCATATCAATCATATACCATACATCAAACCATATGGAAAGTATCCAAGATGTGCCTCTAACAATGTATCATTCCATCACCAAGGTTTACCATCCACAATCACTACCATGACATGCCTCAAGCATGTACCATAAAAGCATAAGAATAAGCCTCAAAACTAACACATAAGCATACCTATGATCTTGTAGCTGCCTTGATACACAATATTACAGACCTATAGCTCTTCCTCAACTTCGCAACAAGAGAATAGCATCTTCATCAAACATTACCTCAGTCTCACGGGACTAGTTTTGGATTAGTCACAAACCCTAACTTTCAACAAGAAAAAATATGTACATGTAATGAATAAAGGTATGAGATTGTAACCACATATACTCTGATATATTTTTTCATTCTCCTCAAAATTTCAGGGTCTGAAACTTCTCAGAACAAAAGTTATAGAGAAAATGGAAAATCTTCCTGAATTTTATCCTATTCTGGAGAGAGAAATTGTAAAACGTGCCTCGCTCTCAACATTTGATATCTGATTATGAAACTAGAATAAAATATACTAAATATTTTTATCTTTCCACTTCAATTTGTCTCACAGAATTTGAATTCTCTATGAAGAAGTTATGATTGTTTTAGTCGAAACACCTTTTTAAGACTAGTTTCAGGACTAGCAAAAAACTCTATCCTCCACAAATTTTATCTCCAAAAACACAACGACCCGGAATCTGAAATGTTTATCACATGTACCTTGATACATCTTCTCAACATCCTCCAATTTTCACTATCTAATTCATTCTAGAAAACAAGTTATAGCAAAAATGGTAAGATGACCTTTAAATAACATACCTTAGAACACATCATCACAAGATTGCATCCTCCCTTGGAATTTCATGCTTCTTCACTTCATCTTCCTTCTTAAATTCACCTCAGATCTCCTTGGTTACCTCAAATAAAAATCACTTACTCACACAGAAGATAATCAATAAAATGTATGTGTGAATGTACTTATGAGTGACTTCTTGAGGTGTATATATACTTTTTCTAAGTGACCTCTTTCCTTAAATTTAGGGCTTCTTGAACTTTCTTGTTACAACCACTTTACCCTTTCATTGAATACTTGTAATCGTTTAGGGGATTCTTAACGCATCTTTGGAGTTTCCAACTTCATGACCTCGTAACTCCTCAACCGTGAGGAACTACATGATGTTCCACCTACCGTTGGAAATGGCACGACAAGGACTATCCATCTATGATTGTGTTACCTACATTTACATTGTCCTTCATGTCCTTATTCCTCAAACAACTTCAAGCTTCATGACCACACCTATGGGTTTCTTGTAAACTTATTTAAAGTGTCTTCCTGTGAAGGCCATGCTTAGAGCTATGCCATAAGGGGACCACTTTGGAGATTTCTCCAAATACACCCATCACATATGTTGAAATCAATGACAACCACTACTTGTTGACATCAATGACAACCAATTTTCCAACAACATCAATGACAACCAACTATCCAACATCCATAATGTAAGCAATTGTCTTGGAATGCACTAATTATTATGAAACTGGAACGCTCGCTTGGTGTGGGTATTTTGCGTTCAACTGATTTGGATACTTCTCTTTCACTTGATTGACTAGTTCATTTATTTAAAAGATGGCGGAGATCATGTCTTGGTGTTTAACTTCCTCTGGATTTTTTCTTTTCTTCTTTAAATATCCTTTGTGATAGCCAGGGACCTTTTTCTCTCCTCATGTTACATATATTTGGCCTGAATGAGTGGTTTTTTTATGGTTCAAGTTGGTCATCTAACTTGTTTCCTTTGAACAATTTTGTACCTAATTTCCATAACTAGTTGCTTTATTGTTTATGTTAATCTCTTTTAGTTTTATTTAATCTTTCTTTTTCCATTCTTTTATTGCTTGTCTTATTTTTTTCTTTTCTTTTATTTTTATTTCCTTTATTTTCGACTCGACCTAGACCGCCCCGAAGGGTTTTTGACCTAGTTGGATCTTAATGGCACCCCCAAAGAGGTTTTCACCAACAATTTTTGAGGCTACTATGTGTTATACTTCTTTATTCATGCCCCATTCACTAGTTTTTTAAAGGGGTGCCCCTACAATGTCCTTAGTTGAATTGTTCTCAATGATTGGATGTCCTCGAACACATAAGGAACCAACCAAGTAGTTTCTAATTTTCATGGATTTCCCTTTACCCGACTATTATATAATAATACCAAACCTCCTGTGTTGATGTATTTTTGCTTGATGTGTTGTTCATGCCAAGATTTTTGTTTATTCTTTTGAGCTTCTTGATGTTGTTGTGCTAGCATCCTTTCTTACTCTAATTAGTTAAGTTGGTAGAAGTGTTGTCTTGTATTTAACATATGGTCGAATTCAAGGACAAATTATATCCTTCCTACATTTTCATAGAAGTGTAATGAGATTATAGCTTCTTGACCATAAACAAGTTTAAACGGAATTTGGCCAGTCGATCTTTTGTATGCGGTCCACTTGTTGGGACCTTATCATCCCAATCATCCATGTCAGGTCCACATATTTGTGTTAAGACTTTGTACAATGTTTTGTTAAAGGACTCGACTACACCATTAGCTTGTGGATGGTAGGTGGTTGTCTTCATGTGGTCGATCATGAAATTTTTAAGTAAGATTTAAATTGTGCCATTGACAAAATGTGTTCCCTAGTTGTTGATTAAAGTTAAAGGACAACTGAATATAGTTATTATCTTTTCGTATATGAATTTGGTTGTTGTCTCTTTTGTATGATTTTCGACTGGTTCTGCTTCTGCCCACTTGGTTAGATATTTGAATGTTGTGCTAATATAATTCACCCATGTTCTCTTGGCTCTTTTCGCGGAATTGGCCTACAAAGTCAATAGCCCATATTTCAAACGGTAAACTAGGATTTACTGAATGTAATGGACGTTAATTTTTCCACAGAGGTCAACCCATACTCTAGCATTTGTTGCACTTCTTCACCTTTTCTCAACAGTATTTATCTAGATTCAATAACTAGAGGCCTGCCTGAAGAATCTTGCTTTCTATCATGTCAACTTGAAAATGACCTCTCGCAGGGGCGACATTCGCTTGATTGATTATATCTTCTAGCTCGTGTTCTAGGGTGCATCTTCTTAGAATATCATCAGTTCTTTTCTTATAGAGTTATCCATTCATGAGAGTGAATGGTGTGGCTTCCAATGCTAGGATCTTTTTTTTATTTGTTGGGAGATCATCAAAAGCCTTCTCCTCCTCTAAAAAGTTTACTATTTCTTCAATCTCTTTGGGGGCAGCTTCAACTCGAAATAAATGTGTGTCAGGTAAGTCATCCTTTATCCCCAGTCACATCTTCTCCTATTTCAAGTTGGGTTAGGTGGTATGGGCTGAAATGTTTTTCCTTGGTTAGACTACTACTTAAAATTCAAATTCCTGGAACAACAATAGCATCAATATATGTTTCCCTGATGTACTGAATTATTTACTAAATTCTTAAGCTTTTGATGGTCTGTGAATCAAAAGAATGGATTTGCCAATAAATAATGTCAAAAATTTTGTAGGGCGGAGATCATGGCCAAGGCCTCTCATTCTGTTGTCGAATAATTTTGTTCTGCTTTATTCAATTTCTGACCGGCATGCGCATTGGGGTGATCAACCATGTTTTCGTATTGTTGGGATAGGACTGATCCTACAACAACATTAGATGCATCAACGTGGACATGTAATTTTTGGGATTAATACATAAATCTTAGTATTGGTGCTTCTACCAATTTTCTCTTTAGTAGCTCAAAAGATTCATTACATTCCTGGATGAATTGAGATTCGACTTCTTTTTTCAGTGGTTCGTCGATTGGAAAGATTATATCGGAGTAATTGAAAATAAATTTTTCATAGTATCCAGTATTCCCAAGGAAGATTTTTATTTACTTTTGATTGACCAGTGGCTTCAAGTCACGAATAACTTTGATTTTTTTCCATGTCGACTTTGATGCCATCTTTGCATACGATGTGCCCTAGCAAGATACCTATTAGTGTGGCAAAGATGAATTTTTTGATATTTAATGACAAGTGAATTTGTCAACATATTTCCAACATCATTGGAGCAACTAGATGTGATCTTTCAATAGGTTGTAAATTGTCTAGTCGTCAAAGTACACAACCATTGTTTTGTAGATGTACCCCTAAAATACTATGACCACTATCCGAGAAAATATTACTAGAACATTATTGAGCCCAAACGACATTACTCTATATGTGAATGATTTGAACTCAGAGACAAATGTTGTTTTCCCATGATCCTCCTTTGCAATTGGTACTTGGTTGTATCCTGAGAATCTGTCTATGAAAGAGTAGCATTCATTCTCTGCAAATTCATTAATGATTTCATTTATGAATGGCATCGGGAATGGATTGGTTATTGTTAGCTTGTTTAATCCCTGGAAGTTGACACATATTCTTAGTTTCTTCAGGTCGTGATTTTTTAAGTTGCATGACCAGTTTCTTTATTGTTTATGTTAATCTCTTTTAGTTTTATTTAATCTTTCTTTTTCCTTTCTTTTATTGCTTGTCTTATTTTTTTCTTTTCTTTTATTTTTATTTTCGACTCGACCTAGGCTGCCCCAAAGGTTTTTTGACATAGTTGGATCTTAATGCCACCCTCAAAGAGGTTTTCACCAACAATTTTTTAGGCTACTATGTGTTATACTTCTTTATTCATGCCCCATTCACTAGTTTTTTAAAGGGGTGCCCCTACGATGTCCTTAATTGAATTTCTCTCGATGGTTGGATGTCCTCGACCACATAAGGACCCAACCAAGTAGTTTCTAATTTTCATGGATTTCCCTTTACCCGACTGTTATATAATAATACCAAACCTCATGTGTTGATGTATTTTTTCTTGATGTGTTGGTCATGCCAGGATTTTTGTTTATTATTTTGAGCTTCTTGACATTGTTGTGCTAGCATCCTTTCTTCCTCTAATTAGTTAAGTTGGTAGAAGTGTTGTCTTGTATTTAACATATGTTCGAATTCAAGGACAGATACTATCCTTCCTACATTTGCATAGAAGTGTAATGAGATTATAGCTTCTTGACCATAAACAAGTTTAAACATAATTTGGCCAGTCGATCTTTTGTATGTAGTCCACTTGTTGGGACCTTATCATCCCAATCATCCATGTCAGGTCCACATATTTGTGTTAATCCTTTGTGCAATGTTTTGTTAAAGGACTCGACTACACCATTAGCTTGTGGATGATAGGTGGTTGTCTTCATGTGGTCAATCATGAAATTTTTAAGTAAGATTTAAATTGTGCCATTGACAAAATTTGTTCCCTGGTTGTTGATTAAAGTTAAAGGAAAACTGAATCTAGTTATTATCTTTTCGTATATGAATTTAGTTGTTGTCTCTTTTGTATGATTTTTGACTAGTTCTACTTCTGCCCACTTGTTTAGATATTTGAATGTTGTGCTAATATAATTCACCGATGTTCTCTTGGATCTTTTCGTGGAATTGGCCTACAAAGTCAATATCCCATATTTCAAATGGTAAAATAGGATTTACTGAATGTAATGGAATTTAATTTTTCCACAGAGGTCGACCCATACTCTAGCATTTGTTGAACTTCTTCACCTTTTCTCGACAGTATTTATCTAGATTCAATAACCAGAGGCATGCTTGAAGAATCTTCCTTGCTATCGTGTCGACTTGAAAATGACCTCTTGCAGGGGTGACATGCGCTTGATTGATTATATCTTCTAGCTCATGTTCCAGGGAACATCTTCTTAGAATATCATCAGTTCCTATCTTATAGAGGTATCCATTCATGAGAGTGAATGGTGTGGCTTCCAATGCTAGGATCTTATTTTTATTTGCTGGGAGATCATCAAAAGCCTTCTCCTCCTCTAAAAAGTTTATTATTTCTTCAAGCTCTTTGGGGGCAGCTTCAACTTGAAATAAATGTGTGTCGGGTAAGTCATCCTTTATCCCCAGTCACATCTTCTCCTATTTCAAGTTGGGTTAGGTGGTATGGGCTGAAATGTTTTTCCTTGGTTAGACTACTACTTGAAATTAAAATTCCTGGAACAACAATAGCATCAACATATGTTTCCCTGATGTACTGACTTATTTACTAAATGCTTAAGATTTTGATGGTCTATAAATCAAAAGAATGGGTTTGCCAATAAATAATGTCAAAATTTTGTAGGGCGGAGAGCATGGCCAAGGCCTCTCGTTCTATAGTCGAATAATTTTGTTCTGCTTTATTCAATTTCTAATTGGCATGCGCATTGGGGTGATAAACCATGTTTTCGTATTGTTGGGATAGGATTGAGCCTACAACAACATTAGATGCATTGACGTGGACATGTAATTTTTGGGTCTAATACATAAATCTTAGTATTGGTGCTTCTACTAGTTTTCTCTTTAGTAGCTCAAAAGATTCATTACATTCCTGGATGCATTGAGATTCAACTTATTTTTTCAGTGGTTTGTCGATTGGAAAGGTTATATCAGAGTAATTGAAAATGAATTTTTCGTAGTATCCAGTGTTCCCAAGGAAGATTTTTATTTACTTTTGATTGACTAGTGGCTTCAAGTCACGAATAACTTTGATTTTTTTCCATGTCAACTTTGATGCCATGTTTGTATACGATGTGCCCTAGCAAGATACCTATTAGTGTGGCAAAGATGATTTTTTTGATATTTAATGACAAGTGAATTTGTCAACATCTTTCCAACATCATTGGAGCAACTAGATATGCTCTTTCAATAGGTTGTAAATTGTCTAGTCGTCAAAGTACACAACCATTGTTTGTAGATGTACCCCTGAAATACTATGACCACTATCTGGGAAAATATTACTAGAACATTATTGAGCCCGAACGACATTACTCTATATGTGAATGATTTGAACTCAGAGACAAATGTTGTTTTCCCATGATCCTCCTTTGCAATTGGTACTTGGTTGTATCCTGAGAAGCTGTCTGTGAAAGAGTAGCATTCATTCCCCGCAACTTCATTAATGATTTCATTGAATAGAATCGGGAATGGATTGGTTATTGTTAGCTTGTTTAATCTCCAGAAGTTGACACATATTCTTAGTTTCTTCAGGTCGTGATTTTTAATTTGCATGACCATCGAACTTTCCCATTCTAACCTGTTGATAGGGTATATGATGTCGATGACTAACATTGCCTCTCTCTCTTTTTGAAATATGGGTTTATACTTGTGTGCTAACTTATATGGTCTATTTTTAATGGGCTTGGCCCGAGGGATGAGGTCGATTTTCATTTCCCCCATCTCTTGCACCAATATTTTCAAGTCTTTTTAATCACGAGAAAAAATATCCTGGTATTCTTGCAATAGGTCGACTATTTCTGTAGTTTGTTTTTCTGACCAATAGTCACCTATTCTCACCATTTTGGATTGACCATCTATTGAAAATTCAAATTCCATGGTTTTAATTTTTGCGTCCATCCACTATCGGCCTTTAGATTCATCTAGTTTTTGTTCTCCTTCTACAACCTTATTATAACTTGGGGGAAGGTCAAGTTTTTTTGTATCTTCCTTTTCTTCCTTGGATACAAAATAAACTTTATTTACATAATTATTTACTCCAAGGTGACTTTTTCTCCATTGAAAACTTTTGTCCCAAAAAATTTATGTTTTCCATGTCTATTCATCGAGCACTTGCAGTGTCTTGATTTTGTGTCGACACAAAATTGTCAGACGATGTCAACCCTATGACGACTTTGGCCTTTCCTCTCTTTTGTGTTTCATCAAGATTTGGCTTCTCTAAAAAAAAATATTTATTTAGAAGCCTCTTGCAAGTGCGCCTCCTCTTGGATGAATTCAAAGTCTCTGATAAAATTTTCTTTTATTTCATTTTAGTTGAACGTGTGGCCACATGCTTCTTCAATTTTGTACCACATATGTGGTATGTCATCCAGTGTATTAGGGAACATGTGTGGCCATACCCTTTCATCCCTATATCTTACGCTTCTCCATTCACTCTCACATTGGTGAATGTGAGCGACTAGGTCAAATCCAGGTTTGAAAGTCGGGATGTTGACTTGCGCTAAAAGCTTATTTTCGTCGAGTCGTTCTACAAAGTATAAGGTAGTGGTGTTCCATGTTTGCAGGCGGGGGGCATGGGTTTCCTACCATCTAGCTTCTTAGCTGGTGAAGGATTCCATTAAGCTTTGTACCCTCTCTTGTTCTCTGACTGACTTAGATACTTCATCGATATGGGCCATTAAGGAATTTCTTTCACCAAACCGCAGGGGAGATCTCATTTATGTATTAGTCAGAATGAGGGTTGGTGTTTATTTAAGATTTTTCTCTAGCACGATAGGGATTGCTTGTACTAAGAAGCATGTTCTCGATTAATTTATTGGGATCACCTCTATCGACCAAGACTCCTTTGCTTGGAATTCATAATTCTCTATTTTCCAATTGTAAAGTTTTGTATATGAATTATTCCCCATCAATAATGATGTTCTGACTAAGACTTCTCCTTCAGAATTTGGCTCAGCATTGTCTATTTGTTTGTTCATTATTTGGTACATATGATGAGCCTCCTAGGATTCATCCCATGTTTCGACCCAAGGTTTTCCTTATTTTGGATCCAAGGGTATGATGATCTTCATGCTCATGTCTTTTAGTTTAATCCTGTCTCTTTCCAATGAAATGGTCACCTTCATATTCCTACTCCATGGTCTTCCGACTAATGCAGGACATGCGAGAATTCCTTTGATCAAATTAATTACTGCAAAGTCTACCCTTGTTGGAATCCCTATTATGGAAGTTATGACACTTTTGAGTGTGCCAATTGGTTCAATGAACCTTTTATCCGCTAGCTTTAAGAAGTTCATTATTGGAACTAGTGGAGGTTTCCCAAGTCAAATCTATGTTTCTCTAGGGATGATGTTTACTTGCGATCCAAGTCGAATACGACTTCTTTGATCATATGGTCATCGATTTGAACGTCGACTTGTGGGTCGAAGTTGTTTGTATGCTTTTGTTGTGACAACTATCAAATATTTTTGAATGGTCTTTGATCTTCTTTGTATTCCCTCAAAATGTTCGGTAGGTTGATGAAGCAACTCACCAACTCCTTTTCTTTAATTAGTTGAAGGAATTCTTCTAGAGTAATGTCTCAAGTGCTTAGTTTTCGTCCCCTATTTCCCTTTGGTATATCTTGGTCATTTTTTTTTAAAGAAATCCATTGCTTCATGCATTAATTTTCCCTCTTATTCAGGGTCGGGATATGCATTTCAGTATCCCCTTTGTTGGGCTAGTGGATTTGGGTAGATGTCTTCACCCGCTCCTGATCTTGTTACAACATGGAGATTTTTGTAATTTAGTATGTCTTGCTTGGGCATTGTGTGTAGGAGGTTCATGCTCTGTTTATTCATCACTTTCTTTAGTACAATCAGGCAGTCTTATAGTGAGTGGTCACCCACTCCACATATATTAAAAAACTTGAGATTATTATGTCTTTTATGGGGAAATCGGGACTTATGTGGTCTTCTTTCCAACAATTGAAGTAGTAGTAGCGACCTCAACCACGTCCTTGGCATGTTTTTCCTCGTCCTCCTCGGTATCTTCCTCTTCCTTTATAACCCCCATAGCCTCGACCTCTGTATCCATTTCCTTTTCCTTTGTCAACATTCTAATCAATGTTTATGTGTGGTATACTGAATGAATATTCACTTTATTTTTCCCATTTAACCAAAATTCATGTGTAGAGTGAGTATTTTACTCACAAATATGGCACCATTTTGGTCGTGCATTTCCTAAGTTATGTGGGTAGTCCCTCATTGCATGATTTGTTATGCTTTCACAAATATCACAAAATGCTTCTATTTAGATATGTTGAATTGTTAGATCCAATGCATCATTGAATTTATAATAGTCCTTTGTCAGTCCTTCAGTGGAGAAGATAGTGCACCAGAGTTCGTTTCATGTGATGGACATGTTTTTATGGACTATTGTAATTATGCAAGTTTGTCTTCTAATATTTTCTCGATTGCTAATCAATTTGACACTCCTTCATCATCAATCCTTATGTGCTAATCCTTTTCCAATTCATATTCATACGATTGAATGTCGTACATTCATAATGGAGTTCAAATTTTTTGTAGAAGTCCTGCCACATACCATTGTACGAGTAATATTTCTTCTATTGCATAAGGGATTTGCCACATACCATTATACAAGTAATATTTCTTCTATTGCGTAAGGGATTTGACTCAATAGGTCTTTGAATCTTTTTTCATATTCTCAGACGATTTCGCCTAGACTTTTTTTTATTTCTTTCGATTATTTCCTATCTAGGTGGCTTACATCTTGCATCTTAAAGAATGTGAGAAATATTTGTTTTATCTCTGCCTTTGATCTTTGTTGGTTATCTATAAAATTCATGAACGAAGTGAGGTCCATGGCTCAAAGCACAACACCAAATTGTGCCATCTTCTCTTTGTCATTAATTCCAGTTGCATCCCAAAATATTTTACAAATGAACCAATGTCATTTGGGATCTTCATCACCTTTGTATATGGGAATATGGTTGAGTCCCATTGTGGCTTTCTTGGAGTTTTTTGGAACTGGAACTATTGCAAGATCTTGATTTTGTTGATTTCCTATATAAGTCGATCGGGAAGTCGATGTGGTCTTATTTTGAGGAGTCGAAACCTGGGTGTTCGAATTGACTAACACAATATGTCATTGGTCTTCAGTCGGACCATATTCTAGCACTAATTGTGTTTGTTCTCTCCTTGGGATTATGTCGTCCGTTTGACAGCCTTTGTCTATATATTCTATGAATCGTCATCTTGAAGGTTGTGATGATTCATATTCGTTATCTTTTGATTTAGAATGTTCAAGAAGTAAATTTGGCAAGGGGGCGAAGTTCATGAGATCTCTTATGTGGAGGAATAGATCCTTTGTTCAATTTTGAATATTTTCATGTGCTTTGATTAGAAGAGTATCTCTTATATGACCTTCATTGTCCGTTTGGCACCATACTTTTTGGGATTGAGTATCCACATTAAGTCTCTGATGGAGGAAGTCTATAATACGTGGGCTAGAGATTCTTGTAAGAGAATGTAAAATTTTGCATACTGAATCATCAATCTCTATACTGTCGACGTTGTCTATTTCTTGCTAGGAACCACTGGTTTCCACACTCACTTGCAAGCTTGCATTCCTCCCAGGAGCTATCAAGGTGATCTCTATGGTTGCTCCAAAAAACTTCCATTCTTGGGTAGGATTTCAATGTGAACTTCTGGGATCCCTTTCATTTCGTAACTCTACTTGCCTCTTTTCCCATTTGTCTCGCTCCTGCCTTTTGATGTCAACTGAGGGTTTATAGACCTGCATTTGTCGTGCAGACTTTCCTCTTGAATATAATTTGTCTCTTGTTCCATTTAGCTTCCTCCTAAATTCAAATATTATCGACTTTGCTGCAATCAACTCAACTTATATCATCGCACAGATCATCCAACCCCTCATCGTCGACTCAACTTACTCGAAGTCATTAGTCTTAATATTTTTTGTTGTTCTCGTTCTTTAAAAAATAATCCCAAACTTCTCTTGTATCTTTGCAACTAGCTTCGAGGAATTCTTCCCACTCTTCTTGGTTTTCTTGCCAATATGAGTTTGGTGACAAACTATCCAAGAGGGGTCAATATTCGACAATGTCTCTGACTCCCTTATCTAACATAAATTTATGTAGCAAGGATGGAACAATGCAATGGAAATTGCCATGCAAGTCAGTGTAGAATTTTTCTTTTACTATTTCGACTGACAATCTGTCTTTGATTGTTTGTTCTTCAATGTAATCACATACGATTCTTTTGAACCACTCATTCAAAAAATTTCTTCCTTCAGTTATTATTTTTTGCATCAATTTTTCATCTGGAGTGAGTTTGCGCATTAGGTGATTGATTGAGATATTCAAATAGTGCCTCTGGAATATCTTCTAGGAATAGTTTGTGTTTTTTAGAAGAATTGTGTACATGTTTATGCTAGCATTAGTCGATTCATCCTTGCATAATTTTTTATGTAATTATTTATTTTGTGCTCCCACCATTCACGTATGTCTTCCAAGCTTAACATCTATGTGCTTTTTTATTTTATACATGCCCGAATTCAAAAGTATCAACAATGAAATTGATGTTGTAGTCTAAGAGAAAGTACGAGAAGGTTACCAGTAGTTCCTTACATGGAGAAGCATATGTTACAACATTATATGCAAGCACACATAGATGTAAAAGGAAGCATACACAAGTAATGGGAGAACTAGCAACATGCACTTTATTATATGTATAAACAACCTTGACATCTCTGTGTTACATAGTCACATATTTATACATATCATAGCAGTTACTTTTCAATTACAATTCTTAACTTCTTGGTCGGTCAACTCTAACTGTCTGTTCGACCAACTCCTCTATCTGACTTCTGCAATCGACTTATCTGGTCGACTAGTAGGTCTAGTCAGCAGAGTTGACTAGCCCCTACAACAACTAAGCAACGAGGTAGTTGTAGGGGATAGTGAGCATCGATGCTTGTATGGATGTAAAGCACTGAGTGAATGTCATAAGTGGATTTTCATTTTTTTTTTAATTTCCCCTGCCACTGTGCGCCCCATGTCCTGATGCACCATTGTGTTGGTAGGTATTGAGTGCACCAATATTTTTAAATATTTTAACTTACATCAATGCATTGGGTATTTTTACACATCAATGTAGTTGAAATTTATAATATGCACCTCCATGATTGTTTTTGAAAAAATGGTTGATATTTTAAAAAATGTTTTAATCTATCTTGGTGCATGTGGAAGGTTTACACACTAGTGTGTTTATATTTATAAGACACACCATACAGGTTTTTTTTAAATGAACCATTTTTAAAATATTTTAACCAATCGATATTTTTAATAAAATATTTTAACTTGATTCGGTGCACATGGTATGAGTACACACCAATGAGGTTCAATAGAATGAGAGCATCACAAGGTTTTTTGAAAAAATGACGAATTTTTTTTATAAAATATTTGGACCTACATCAGTGCTTGTGGTATGATTACACCCTAGCGTATCTTATATTAAAGCATGCTAGTGCATCTAGATAGTATAAGTGCAATGAAAAAATAAATTTTAAAAAAAATAAATATAATTGACTACTTGCCTCCGCTAAAAAAAGACAAGGGAGAAGTGTTTCTGCAAAAACCTTTGCCAAATGATGTTTTCCTTGTAGTGTTAGCGTTATCAAATTCCTTGACAAGTTAGATTCCAATCATTACTATGGCCTCCAAATCCCAGTGCAATCGTATAGCCTTCTCATTGAGGAAATGCACGAGAAGCTTAAAGTCCCCTTCTATGATGAGGTTTTGATAATTATGGACTTTAACTACCATTAATATGTCAATGAGGCTAACCATATTTTCCTTATTGTTTGTACATGATCTTAGGATTCGAAGATACATTTTAAGGAATTTACCACTATGGTGTTTTATGAAACTCCCATCCCCTGCAATGCCTGGGTTATGCTTCACAACCTTATTGAAATTTAGTTCCACCCATCCTACAAAGGGGTCTCCCATCTTGAAATGCAAATGGAGAGATGCAAATTCAAAGGTAAATAATCTAGGGTGATTGATTTTAAGAAATATGACTCCTCAAGACAAGCATTTTCCTTCACTTGAGATTACTCGAGTGATTCAAGGATTATGAGTTTGGCTATGTTCCACACTTACTCAAGGGAAATAATCTTATTCTCAAAGATTCTATCATTCTTGGCCCTCCAAATGGACCACAAAATGTATGAATGAGCTATAATTAGGATCCTATTCTCAAATATTTTACATTCCTAACTCTCCAAATGGACCCCAAAATATATGCAAGAGCTATAATACATAGGTTGAAAAGACTAGAGGAATTATAGGGAATTGTGTTCCTTCTTTTTACTTATTTTTA
>ML782577.1:114471-125150 GCA_009831015.1 Picea engelmannii
AAAATGTCTCCTTGGTATATATAGGAGACTAGGAGGTATAATTACAACTAATGGCCTAAAGCCGACATAAATAAAATAACATTACTAATATAATATGCCCCAATTAAGGGGTAATGAGCCAATATTAGGGCTTAACAACATACAAGGGTTTCATGGGTGGAGTTGTATGACGATGGTGGCCCTCTACGGCTCATGCTATGTTATGGGTTTCTACTTGTTCATGTTGGTGTTGCATATGGTCACATACCTATTAGTGTTTGTGCATGGAGGTTTTTTTTTGGCTTGGCTTATGCAATGGGAACATTTAATGGTGTCTCCAACAAATATCCCTTGGTGGAAGCTCGAGCTATGGCATTAAGTTACGACCTATGAATTTTTTGGTTAGGGTTTCACTCTCCTAGCTTATGCTACTTTATGGAATGTTGTTGGTGGTCAATTGAGGGATTACTCATGGAATAGGCATGTCCAATTAGGCTTGTTGGAGTTGATATGCTCTTGGGTACTAGTGGAAACTTGTGATGGCGATATTGTGTCTTGTGGTGGACAAATCCAAACAATTTTTGGCCTAGCTTGGTCTTTGGTCTCTGCTCCAGGTTGTTGCTAGTCTTCCTACATGGAATGACTCCTAGGATTTTAGGTGGTTAGTTATCTATTTTAGTCTTTTTCATGTAGCCTTGTAAATGTGGTCTACCTGCACACTCTATTAGCATTCTATGGGGGATAATCTATTCTAGGTTATTTGTGTGAGCTTGAGCTTGTGAATGTTTGCCTTTTATGGCATGCCCTTTTTTATAAAATGTGTTTTTTTTAAATAGAGTTTAAAGGAAGTATTTTATCAAGAAAATATTGTAGATATAAATTTATGCAATTTAAAATAATAATAATAATAAAAGAAAAACAAGTATCACTTTATAATAATAATGATGATGTTTATTGTCCCCTTCCCAAACTAAGTAATCAAATGTTCTGTAAAGGGGTCCTTATTGCACAAAAAAAAAGGTCTCTTACATCAATTTGGTGTCAAGCCAGACTATGACCTTAAAAATAATATTATTATTATTATTACAAGATGGACAAAAGATAAAAAATAAAGAGAATCAAACTAATTATTCTTCAAATTTTAATTTCTATATTTGAACATAATGGTGAAAATGATAGTTACAAACTTATTATGATTTTCGTAAGTAAAAAGATTATAAAAATAATAAAATTTTAAAATTAAAAAAGTTACGATTTTTATTATAAAAAAATATATATTTTTAAAAGAAAATCATGTTTGGATCAAATCTCTCTAATTGCAAACCTTTAACCTTTCATCAAGTTTTGCACTTTAAATGGATCTATGTTGGTTGTTATTCTTTTGTAAGTTAGTAAATATATTAGGGCCTTCTTGAAAAAGTTACAATTCGTTTGTCTTGCATGTCAACAGTGCCCAACTAGGAAACCATTGTTGGCACTAGTCCAAAATAGGAGTGACACTTGTCCAAAATGAAACGTTGTTTTCCATGCAAAAAAACTGCAGTGCCACGCAGGGCAACAGCCTGTCTGTATACTAATCTAAACATGCAAAACTACAATGCCACGCAGGGCGAGGGGTTGTCTGTAAACTGATCTAAACTAGACAAAGCTAGCTGTAAAAAACAAGGACTAAATATGTTGGTTGTTATTCATTCCCAATATATATATATATATATATATATATAGCCTACATAACTTTTATTATTTTACTACTAATTTTTTATTATTATTTTAATGTGTTATGTTACATGAACATCTCCTCCATTGTTAGTTGTAGAGTGCCTCTCGACACAATTATAAATTGATTTATTTGTGATTTTTATAGCATTGTTCACAAAGCATATATTTTACCCGCATGATTCACATAATTGTAATAATTCTAAATGTGAATTTTTATTTTAATTTTTATCCATTTTTGAAATTTTAAACTAAAAATAAAATACAATTCTATATTTATTAAATTTTATGTTTTTTGGAAGGTTGAATTGGATGTTTATAATTTTTGAATTTATGTGAATTTTTTAAGAAATGTTATTTTTTTGGTATATTAATTTCGTTATTATTCATTATGGTTTTTATTGTTGTTGATTATGGCTCTTGAGTGGGTAGAGATATCTAATGAAACACACAATAACAATAACCAATCTAAGAGATCAAATCTAAAATCCCATGCATGAAGCTCAAAGAATTTAACCAGTGAAACTAATCCACCTAACTAATTTATAGTATTCACAATTTTATTTGTTTAAGAAAATATTAAAAATTATTAATTCACCTTTACAACATCATTATTTGTATAAACTATATAAAATATTGAAAATTTTCAAATTAATTAGTCTTTTAATTAAAAATAGGTTGGTCTGGAGTTTTTTTGCAGGGGTAGGGTTTAGGTTTTATGAATACCTAGGTAGGATGGGGAGTCTGGATACAGGTTTTTCTTCAAATCTAGAGTTTTAGTGGACACGTGTACGGACTTGATGGTGGGGTCTGGTGAAAAATCAGGTGATTATGGCCCTTCACATCTCATTCTGGGGTTTTGTCAGGGTGCAAAAACACTTTCCCAAACCCTTCATTATCCTTACTGTTGTCGAAAGGGTTGGATCATCATGTTGTTAATGAGGTGAAGTCATTGGGTCAAACAGTGAAGCAGGTCTTTGAAGTTGAGGCAAATGGAAGGAAGAAATTGGTAGGGGTAAAGGCAAGGACGAATAGAGATAAAAAATCATTCAAGGTTCATGCTAATAGATTTTTCGATGGTTTTGGGGGAAGATGTGGGACAGGATAGAGTGGAGGCACTGTCAAACCATGCTCTAGTGGGCAGATTTGAATATATTGTTCCTTCTTGGGGGGGGGGGATTTATTAAATGGGTAAATGATGAGTGGAAACCCTATCTGGGGTATTGTTCCAAGTTTATTACTTTGATGAAACGATGGGTGTGCTTTCATTTTATGAAGGATAATGACATTCATAAGGTTTTAGATAGAGTYTGGATGCTTGGTAAGGGTTCTTTAGTTCTTCATAAGCGGAAGGTTGATTTTAATCCCCTGTGTGAGCCTATTCTTAAGGGTCATTTGTGGATGTTACTCACTGGGCTTCCTCTTCAACTCTGGTTCARAGATTTCTTGGTGGAGATTGGAAACACAGTTGGGAAATTTATCTCTGTGGATGAGGATTCTCTTTTCTCTCTRGATCGTAAAATCGATAGGGTTCTTATGGAATTTCAAGTTGTGGGGGGGTTTCCGGAAGAGGTTGATATTTGTTGGGGAAAGTACTCTTTTTTTCAAAAACTGGATTACCTTGGTATTCCTTTCAGATGTCATATCTACTGAAAKATTGGCCACCTTTGGTCCTCTTGCTCGGGTCGGTATTTAGATGTTGTAGATTATGTGAAGGATATGGAGGATTTATCTGGATCTCCACTCTTCTCTAGAGAAGTCTCCTTTGGTGATAAATGGTTTGTTCCTAGAGGACTGAATTGTTTCCCGGACCAGGCTAAATGGAAGAGGGATGTTTTTTCTCATTCAGATGATCTTTCAAACTAGAAGGGTTCATAGGATTCAAAGTTATTATTTCCAGATCGCTCTGATGTTATTCCTAGGATGGAAATGAAGTTAGATATTCCTGGTAATTCTTTCTCTCCTAACTCTGATGGTTTTAGCCAACCCAACCAGTCGGGGTTGGACCTATTAGAGAATATAGAGAATTCTTATTTTAAAAGTGGTAGGTTGTCCAGTGGGGTTTCTTTGGTGGGTCGAGAGTTTTTGTGTTCTCTTCCTTCTCTTGTCCCCTTTTCTCAAGGTTCTGGTTTGTTGGGGATTCCTGATCCCTCTTCTTCCTTGGGGAGATTAGGTTATGGTGATCCAGTTTTTTCTCCCTTGGTGGACCCTTCTCTGCCTTTGTGCTTAGGGTTGAATCTAAGATCTGATAGTAGGGTTACTTATAATCAAAGGTCTTTTCTTGCTAATAATGTCTTAATGGAGGAGCCTTCAGGTGAGTCTTTGAATCCCTTTAGCTAGTCCCTTGCTTCTTCTCTTACCGATTCAATGGATCTCCACCCTATTAAGTCTTTATGTGACAAACAATCTCCCAAAGAGGGAATATCTCCCATAAATTCTATTTGATGCAAAAATGTAACAATTCGGAAAAAGAAAAAAGGGGAATTGTAAAGATAAGGATGATTATGTTGAGAATGGGAATTTCTCTCAAGAACCTGGTTATATTCATATTTCTCATAGACTTAAGAATGTTTATCCATCCAGTGTTTGGAGCAACTACGAGCTAGGGTTTGGCAGTTGCGGCCATAGCAGAGGACAACATGAGCACCAAAGGGGGCGGGTAAGGGAACCCCCTAATAMAAACATGTAGTGGTGGACARGGGGAAAGGGCCAAGAGGCATAGTTTTCAAGGCACAAATGATAGGTACCTCGGGATYAGACCCAGAAAAAGGTCARGAAAGGAACCAGGGAAAAAGAGAGTGCATGGGAGAAGAAGCCAGAGAAACTCAGAGTGAGGCGCAAGATACAAAAAACCCCAATGGGACAGAAGGGCGCAACCCGTGCAAACCCAAAACAACAATGATACCCAAGGTGATACTRGAGGACCCGCAAACGCAACTCTACAGGGACCAGATGAAGACACATGCGTAAATATGCAAGTTCATGGGTTTGTGGCCCACAGAAAGAACATTGCGCAACTGGATTAAATATCACTAGAAGCCAAGCGAAGAAGTGGAGCTCCACCTGCGCTCGAAAGGCTTCTTCACATCAGTATTCATGAACCTGGAGGATAGGGATAGAATCTTTGAGGGAGGGCCATACTTCCACGCCTCTGCAGGACTATACATGCGGCCATGGAAGGAAAATTTCTCCCCAGAAAAAGAGACTTTCAAAAAGGTGTCGGTGTGGATGAGATTTTATTCCTTACCATTAGACTATTGGTTTCCCTCTACATTCAAAGCAATAGGAAACAAACTGGGGAAATATGTGAAGACCTCAGAAGCCACCCTAAAAGGGAGATATATGTCTTACGTAAGAATCTGCATAGATATGGATGTGTCTGGAGCATTCCCAGAAGCCATAAGTCTAGAATTCAGGGATGAGGAATGGATCCAAAACATAGATTACGAACAAATCCCCTTCAGATCCAGAATATTCCATGAACATGGACACCTGATTAGAGAATGCCCTCTTAATAAAAAACAGGAAGCGGAAAACCCCAAACCACAGCAGGATGAGGATGGGTTTATAAAACCGAACCCCAGAAGCAGAGCAAACAAAAAGCAGAATAAAACACCAACAGGAAATAACCCGGATACCCGGAATAAAACAGAAGGATGGGACAAAAACAATAAAGGGGCAGAAGACGAAAAGGATTCGGCAAAATCTCAAGAAGTCAGAGAATGAGCAATAAACGAGACCACCGAGCGGCCAAGTAACAAGAAGGAATAGGGGAGTAGCACAACCCCAATGGATGGAGAAACCAGAGACGACAACACCCCCATGCAAGAAGTAGAGGGAGATGTGGAAATCACCCCAAGCGAAGTACGCACAAAAGACCCCGATCTCAGAGACCTTGTGGAAAGGGAAGGGATAGATATCCTGAACATACTAGAGTAATGGAAAAGGCAGGGAGTAGACAACATACCAACAGATCAACTTGACCACATTCAGTACCTGTTTCTCCTAAGGGAGGAAGCCAAAGCAAGAGGACTAAATCACACACACGGGGAGATAGGACACCTAGGAGTCAAAGCCAGCGAGGGACAACCACAGCTCTCACCCAAGCAGACGAAGAGGAAAAAAGGAAGGAAATCAAACAGCGTATCCCTACAGGAGCTTGGAGCGTTACTGATAAACTCGAGTAAGATCAAGAAACTCTTCCCCAACTCCCCCCCACATGTTTAAATGAAGGTTATAAATTGGAATATAAGAGGCCTAAACAACCCGAGAAAGAAGAGAATCCTTAGAAATAGACTAAAGCAGGAACAACTGGATCTCTATTTCATTCAAGAGACAAAATGTACTATAGACAGAATGGAGGCAATCAGTAAACAACAATGGCGCAAGTACAATATGGTGGCTATCAAAGGCCACCAAATGGCAAGAGGTATTCTCACCTTGTGAAACCCACAAGTATTGAGCCTAATAGCAGCCGAAGCGACCAGGCACACCCTTATGGTTCGCATGCAAATCATTGTAAACACAGAGGTGATTCTATGCACTAAGGTGTATGGTCCCCAGGTGTCAGAGGAAAAGAGAGGAATGATACAATACCTAGAATACTTTAAAACCTGATCCAACAACCTCCAATGGATCCTAGCAGGGGACTTCAACATCATCACGTCACTTGCGGAGAAAAAAGGAGGTACAAGAAGATTGGATAGGGATGCGGAAGAATTCTCAAAGTTCATAGACATAGCGGAGATGGTAGACCTCAAAACTAATAATGGACATTTCACCTAGAACAATAAACGAATGAACTAGTATTAGGTAACAACAAGACTCGATAGATTCCTAGTATCGGAGTCAATCATTATGCATGGGATAACCTTAGATTGCAACATCCTTCCCTGGGGGGGATCTGATAACTGGCCAGTGCAACTGGAAGCAGGCTTCCAAACCATACCAAATAATAGACCCTTCAGATTTCAGAAATTTTGGATCGAACACCCGAATTTCAAGGAAATAATCAAACAGTGGTGGCGGGAGGAGAAACCAGAGAAAGGGACAAGGATGTTCAAACTCTATAAGAAACTAAAGTACATCAAACATAAGCTCAAGGAGTGGAACAATAACACTTTTGGGAATATAAACCAAGAGAAAAACAACATAGAAGACAAAATGAAAAAACTCCAGGAAACCTGCATATCGGAGGGCTATACGGAGGATCGAAAAAAGGAAGAGATCCAGATGACCCAGGAATGGGAAGCTCAATGCCAGCAGGAAGAAACACTTTGGCGACAAAAGTCTCGTATCAGATGGCTAAGGGAAGGAGAGCGGAACACCAAGTTTTTTCATAGAACAACCATGGCTAGAAGAGCCCATAACAAAATCCTAAAGATTAAGGACCAAGATGGAATAGAGTGAGAGTCACATAAGGAGATCGAAACTACTCTAGTAAACCACTTCCACGGGATATCCCAGGAACCAAACCTAGACAGAACGAAGGCCATACAAAGGATAACCTAGCATATCCCCCTCTTGGTCACCGAGGAACAAAATAACAACCTAAACAAACCCATTGTTGAGGATGAAATTGACCAAGTACTCTAGGAAATGCCCAATGGGAAGGCCCCAGGTCCATATGGCTTCACAGTGGAGTTATTCAAAGCCTGCTGGGAAATTTTCAAACAAGACATTTATAGGGTAGTGAAAGACTCTAGAAGGTCAGCCTCCATTCTAAAATCGCTAAATGCTACAATGATTACACTAATCCCCAAAGAAAATGAAGCCAAAACCCCTAATCGTTATAGACCTATAGCATTGTGCAATGTGGTATATAAGATAATTTCCAAATCCATAGCAAATGGATTGAAACCCCTTCTACCCACACTAGTCTCACAAGAACAGGCAGGCTTCGTGGAAGGAAGACGAATAATGGACAATATCATCCATGCCCATGAGCTTATCCACACCCTGAAGCTTCAGAAGAGAGGGGGAATGATAATACAATTGGACCTAGCAAAATCTTATGACAAAATTAGTTGGCACTATATGATCAAGACTTTGGAAGCCTTTGGTTTCACCCAACACTGGATCAACTGGATAGTCAAGCTAGAATCCACAACAAGCTACTCGTTATTAATAAATGGAGCCCCTGCCAAGCCTTTCTGGCCTATGAGAGGCATCATACAAGGAGACTCGTTGTCCCCCTTCCTATTCATTCTGATGATGGAAAGTCTCAGTCGAAACATAAAAAGTGCAACTGCAACAGGTGAAATAAAAAGTATCAAACCTTTCGAAAATTTCCCTACTTCCACACACCAACAGTTCGTGGATGACACTTCAATTCATGTCTTACCCACGGTCAAGGAAGAAAAATCCTACAAATGAATCTTAGAAGAGTTTGGGGAAGCCTCAGGTGCAGAGATCAACCATTCCAAATCTATGATCTTCTTCTTCAATACCAACCCCACAATCCAAAGAAATCTGGACAACATTTTGGGCTTTGAATGCAAAGCAATCCCAACTAAGTACTTGGGCATTCCCCTAACAGACAAAGCTTACAAAATGTCAACTTGGGAAGGAATAATCAACAAGTTACAAGAGCGGGTGAAAAATTGGACGTACAGATTCCTCAACCTAGTTGGAAGACTTATTCTGACCAAGTCTGTTTTGCAAGAAATTCCAACCTTTATGATGTCCGTTTTCCCAGCCCCCGAGGGGATACTACAAAAAATAAGAACCATCCAAAGGGACTTCCTGTGGCGAGGAGCGAAAACAAAGAAAAATGGGCCCTGGTGGCTTGGGAGAAGGTTTGTAAACCAAAAAGCAAAGGAGTTCTGGAGCTACAAGATCTGCAAGTGACCAATGACGCATGCGAGGTGAAACTCTGGTGGCATTGGGTCAAAGAATCTACTACACATTGGGTAAACCTGTGGAAGGAAAAGTATGCCCCAAACATACGCGACCAGGACAAAATCTGCTTCAGAGGCACCAAGGAAGGTTCAACCATCTGGAACATAGCCTGGCGCAACAAAGCCTGGATTCAGACACACAACTTTTGGGAAGTAAGGAATGGTAGAATAGCCAGATTCTGGGAGGACGCCTAGAAACATGAACCTAGAATGGAGAAACCAGATAGGGAGGAACTCCAACAGGAAATGATCGCGTAAGGTAAAAGCAGAGTCTACCATTACTGGAAACAAGAAACAGATTGCAACAAATGGAGAATCGGGGACACTCTCACTCCACATAATAGAGACCAAACCGCAACAACAGTAAAGGAGGTGGAGGAGGAATTGGGGAAACGAAAAATTGCGGTCACGGAAGGAAATGACCAGCTGAGATGGGGACAAAAATATGACGGGTAATTCAACCTAAAATAAATCCGACACTATATCGCGGACCAGGACCAAGAAGACCCAACACAACAATGGGATAAGCTTTGGAACAACCCTCATTGGCCAAAAATCCAAATTTTCCAATGGTTAATACTCCACAACCGAATTCTAACTTGGGAAAACCCAAGGAAAAGGGGATTCATAGGTCCATCCAGATGTCACCTTTGTCAAGCCAAGGAAGAAACAACGAACCATCTCCTCGGTGAATGAACCTACACAACAGAAATTTGGGATTGGGCGGCAGGCATCTTCTGATAGTCCAATAGGATACGAGGTAACATCTCCGCAACTATCAATGTCTAGAAAGAGAACTACAGCGAAAACGAAGAGGTGAATATCTGTTGGACCCTCATCCCAGGAATGATCATATGGGAAATATGGAAGGAAAGGTACCGGCGCATCTTCAGGAATGAAAGCTGGCCAGAAGGGAAGATCAAGGAAACAATAATCTCCATGACAAGAGAAACAGTGCAGAGCCACAACTGTCAAACAGGAAGAGCGCAACTAACAGACCAGGACTCCCGAATCCTAGAAGCCTTCCATCTGAAAGACAGATGTGACCCCAATCAAGTAAGATGGCCACTGCAACTCCAAGTAGGTGAGCGCAACTGGAAACCACCACCAATAGGCTCCCTCAAGCTAAATTTTGATGGGGCATCAAAAGGTAACCCAGGACGGAAAGGAATGGGAGGAGTAATTAGGGATAGTGAAGGAAATATAATCTAGTTGTATGCTGGGAGTCTGGGAAACTCAACCAACAACGCCGCGGAATTCGAATCCCTGGGGACCGGCCTCGAGATTCTAATCCAAGAAAGGATGACAAATGCCATAGTGGAAGGAGATTCTACGATGGTTATCAACACTGTAAGGAGAATCCAAAACGGTACCAGAGTGGGCAAAATTCAGAGGCACTAGCGCTTGGCACATTCCCTGCAAAAAATTCAGGAGCACTTGCAGACGGGGCTCATAGTGGAGTTGCACTGGGTACGTAGGTCAGCAAATGGACTGGCGGATAGAATCGCTAACAAGGGGGTCGACAAGGAAGGACCAAAACTAGAAACTATCTGGAGTAACATCCCAAATGGTCAGTTTCAAACAGACTGCATCCAACTAGAGGCAAAAGACTGTGACGACAGTCGATGTACGGACGACCACATCGAGGATGGAGGCGCAAGAATAACTGAAGGGCACATAGGAACCATGAAGAATCTGATAGCCCACCACTCAAACACGAGTTACAATGTAGATCCAGGTCACACAACAAGAGGAGGTACGACACCATGGTCCTATCAATAGGAAGAAGTGCAGCGGTTGTCCGTGGGAAAGCAAAAAAGATAATCAACAAGCGGAAAAGAACGAAGGACAAAAGGGTTTTCCATGGTTAAGTATGGGCACACCTCACCCAAGTACAGATACGGGGAGTGGTAATGATTTTTGTACAACATGCAGAGCAAAGGATTGGCACGGGGATTACAACAGGGCTCCCAAGAGCACACATACCAAAACAGGGAAAAAGGACCAGAAGGTACACATTTATGAGCGGCCAATGATTGCCAGGACGAGCCTGCAGCTAGGGAAATCCCATAATAGAAGAAACAC
>ML782577.1:127947-161483 GCA_009831015.1 Picea engelmannii
AAAATACCATTACACACCTACTATTTGTTGATGATATCATGATTTTTGGTTATGGAAGTATTAGTGAATGGCAAGAATTCTCTGTTATCTTTAAGGTGTTATGTGAAGCATCAGGTATGGAAGTAAGTCTCTCAAAGTCTTCCTTTTTGAGCCATGGTATTAGTCAGGAGGACTATAATCAGATTAGAAGTTTTATACCCTTCAATTCTGTGGACTTTGATTTGGGAATGAAGTATTTGAGGTTTTGGTTAAAGCCAAATAAGTACTTAGTCAAGGACTGGCATTGGCTTATCAAAAAATTTGAATACATAATCAATGTGTGGTGTTATAGATGGATTACTTTATGTGGCAGAATTACACTTGTTAATTTTGTGCTTTCTAGCATTAATGTGTATTGGTTCTCTCTGATCGCGGTCCCTTCTTTCATTATTAAGATTATTCGAGGTAAAGTATTCAATTTCTTATGGTCAAGTGTAGTAAACCAGAAGAGTAAAATTCATCTAACTTCTTGGGAGTCGATACCTAAGCCAAAAGACTTGGGAGGATGGGGAATCAATAACCTCAAGTGGTTTAATATTGCTCTTTTTTTGAAGACTGTATGGAATGGTCTATGTGGCAGTGGTCTTTGGGGTGAAATTTTGAAGGAAAAATATTTTAACAGAAAATCCCTAGTTGATTGGATCATGCTTTATGATAATGTGCCAGTTGAGGCTTCCATTGTTGGGCATAGATTTGTCAAACATTTTCATTGGATAGGTCATTTGTTAGCCTGGAAAATTGGTAATGGGAGAATGGTACATGTTGGGATTGATCCTTTTATTTGAGGGGAGGATTGCTTTTTATTACCTGGAATTTTGGTTCTTTATTTGAATAGTTTAGGACTTCACACTTTGAACCAGTTTATGGGAAGTCATGCTATTTTTCAAGGTTCTATTGTTTGGTTTTCGGCTCGGACTTTGGGTTTAAGCGGATCTTGGAGTACATGATGGGATGCATATGTGGATGTTTTGTGGAGGTCTGGTATTTGTTTGGATACCGAAGCTGATCAAATTGTTTGGACTGGTCATCCTTCTGGACTCCTCTCAACAAAAGATTTATATTCTGTAATTTTTTCTACCTTAAATTCTGATCCTATGCCTTGGTGGTCAAAATTGATTTAGGAATGGAAAATTCCTATCAAACCGAAGTGTTTCTTGTGGCTCTATTTAAGAAAAAAACATCTTGACTTGGGATGTGTTGATGAAACAAGGTAGGAATGGTCCTGGTATCTGTTGTCTTTGTAAATCTGACAAAGAAAATGTGGAACATCTTTTTGTTCATTACCCTTTTACAAAACACATTTGGTATATTTTGAGATGTCAATTGAACTCTGTTGTTGATTGGGAAGTGATAACTTTGGAGTATAATTTACAACTTTGGATAAAGAGATATAAATCGTTAAAAGCTCTCTCGGTCTTTATTTGTTGGGGTATTTGGTGCTTCGGGAATTCTTTGCTTTTTGATAATAGTACATATCCATTGGAAACATTGGTCAACAACATCAAATGCTCCTTTTTTGAACATCGGAATTTTCCTAAGGTGAAACCTGCTAGATTCATCTCTGGTTTACCTGTGACAAACCTTCCTGTCAAAGGTTTTTTCGATGGGGTTGCTCAATGGGGTCTGTGTGGAGGGGGTTTTGTCCTACATGTAAATCAACATAGTTTTCTTAGAGGATGGATGGTTGGAGGTGTGGGTATGAATACAAAAGCGGAGATGTTAGGTTTGTGGATCTTATTGTCTTTGGCACTAAAGCTGGGAATGGATTGTTGACAGGTTTTTGGAGATTCACAAGTGGTCATAAATTGGATTTTCGGAAAAGGAGAAATTATAAACATTTATCTTCAGTATTGGAGCAAAAGAATTTTGGATTGTGTTGATTCTTTTGATAGAATTGGTTTTAAACATATTTACAGGGAACTAAATGATGTAGTCGATGTGATGTCAAAGAGAGCTCTCTCAAGTACTCTTGGGATTTGTTATTATGAAGAATTTAAGAATGGTGAACTGGTCTCTAGGGACCATTTAAATCTCTTTTAGTGGTCATTGTTTATATGTTGTTTTCAAATGGAGTTTTTGTCCTAAACGTCAGATGTAATAGATAGGGGGGATCTTTGGTTTTTTGTATAGGATATATGTACTTTGAAAAAAGATAAGAGTTTCGTTGATATAAGGTTTTTTTTGTATGGGAGGGACAATCTTTTTTAGCCTTGTTACATAGTGTTTTTTTTACTATGCAGATATGTATATGTTATCTTTGATTCTAATATGGAATAACAAGATAATGGTTTTTTTTGGTTGAAAAAAAAACTATATATATTATAATTATACATAAATTTAAGGTTATAAATATTTAAAATATTTTATTCATGTTAAGATTCTTTATTAATTGATTTTATGGCTAAGTGGTTTAAAACTTAAATGTGTGTATATATTATTTTATTAAAAATATTATAATTTAAAAAATTAAATATTTAATTTAAATTCCTTAATTTTGTATATTAACAAATTAATATTAATATCGTTAGAATATGTAATTCTTACTTGTCTTAATAATGTGTGAGAATATTATTTTTGCTAGTGTATTTTGGTCCTTATTGGGTGGAGCTTATCTCTATATGAGAAAGAGTTTGTTCCTAGTTTTTAGAAGGTTGTGATTCTCTCCAACTAAAAGTTCTAGAATGGTGTGAGGTTGAGATATTTTCTCAAGTGGATAGATTATACTATCAAGGTAGTTTGTCTACCTTGAGACAAAGGCTTGTTGTATTTATATATACCATTACATTGATTTGATTCAATAGAGGGCTTGACCCATTGTTAGTGTGTAATACTCTACTCTCTTATTTTAATATGGTAGAAACACTGAGCTTGACTCCCTTATGAGAATATGCAGAGAGTAGAGTAGATTGTTGTAAGTAGATTGTTGTGAGTAAGTGAGTCATTGTTTCACTAGTGTGTGAGATCATCGGTTTGTCCATCATTTGATGAGATCCACCTTGACTGTGAATAATATTCACAGCCCGTTGTCAAGGGGCAGGTTTTGAAATTGTTTCTCAACCTGTACAGATGGAAAGAGGAGGCCTGAAGATTATATATGTTTTTAAAAGAATGCACAGAAATCACCTCTAAGATTAGTCAATTGTCTCATTGCTTCACTCCTTCAAGAATTGTGAAATATGAATCATTCGAAATCATTCTGTGGATGGGAATCCCAGCTTGGAATTGGCAATAAGTTTGCATATTTTGGCTGCAACTCATTTGTGGGCTTTGTAGCATGAAAGAGATCGAGCAGGTGAAGCAACCGAACTGGGGCATGTTCCAGACCACGTTCTGGTGTGCATGGTCTACGTGAGTGAAGTGGTTCGAACTACATGACTGTTCTTATAAGTCATGCTCTTTTCGTGGTACCTACAAAGATATTTGTAAACATTCAAGAAATGTTCATCCTACAGTGAGGCCAACAGATGTTGATCTAGCTCATCAACGTGCTTGGCGAGACTCAGAATTATCTTGTGAGTTTGATGGCATGTTAAGTATTATTCGTTCAACACTCTGGTTTGATGACTTGATTAGCATGATATTGCGAATAACTAGAGTGTATTATGGTTCTTCAGGACCTTGCTAATGAATAGGATTCTGCTGGAGATATTGTGGTAGAACTATGTGAGCTATTGATAAATGATAGTGTGAGAAAAGAGACATTTTTGCTTCCAGAGAGCACTAGCAAGTTGAGAATCAGGAAATTTTATCGTAGTTGGGCCTGGTTCTCGTGGTACGAATAGAAACACTATTCTTGTTAGTGTCGAGGAGGGTGACCATGTTTTTTAATGCAGCGGTTTTGTTAAAATTGGCTGCTTTGACAAATCATAGGTGGGTGGATATGAAAAATCCAAGATAACAATTTGAGAGTTATATTAAAGATTCGAAAGTAGAAGATGTAGATAGAGCTGCATAATATGTGAGTGACTCCAAAAGAGAAAGAAGAAGACAAAGAGAGCAACATTGAGATGAAGAGGCGGAGCATAGGTGATGGTAATGAGATGAGAATGATCTTAGTGTTGTAACGGGATTATATATTGGGCATATAATTGGTAACCTTTGTAAAGCATTTTTGAATGCTTGTTGTACTTAATGATCGATTGTACCCGACACCCCAAAGTTTTGGTTCAAGTTGTAAGCTTAGCCATACACAAGTTGATTTCCCTAGGTTGGTGTAAGCCATTTTATTTAGGCACATAGGTAGCGTCGTAGCGCGTGGTGTTTTGTAAGCCATGTTGAGTTAGTTTGAAGAGCCTTTGTATATAAATAATTTGAGGTCGGAGCGCCTGTGTGGTTTAGTGTAACAAAGTATTGAGTTTTGTGCACGCACCAAGGGAGGGCGTGTGCCCATTTCATAATATTGTATGCACCTAAATAAGTGTTTCGTGAGGCTAAAAGGCCAGCGAGACTATCTTAGTTAAAATGTAATGACACTCAAATAATTAATGAAAACATAGCATTGTGTGCAAACCAATCAGACAAAAAGAGACGGGGGGTTTAAACTCCACTAGAAAAGGAAAAAGGGGCTAAGAGTTAGGAAGAGGGAATATTTTAATAATATTTTCAAAAATATAATTTATGGGATACATATTTATTCTAAGTTCCTAAGGGATGGGAATGAGTCACCAAGTGGAGTGAAGCCAGTGTTTAAGGTGACAAGTGTCTAGTTTTAGTCATGCAAATATATTGTTGGGCCTTAGTGTATTTCAAGGGGGATTTACTCATTTCTTCATCATGCAGACCAACTTTCCTCGGCTAAGCATCTGTATCTTGTTGCCATCACATAACCCTGTACTTGGGAAGGCATGTGTGCTATTGAAGAGATGGGTTATCAGGCTCGTGTTCTTTTGAAGAGGTGGGTTGTCAGGCTCATGTGCTATTGAAGAAGCGGGTTGTCAAGCCCATAAGCATTCTCTCCAGGTGAGAGAACTGTCGGGAATTGCTTTCCCAAGGTGCTTAGTTGTAGCAACAAGGCTCTGAGACTTCATATTTGGCCTGTTGTTGAAGCCCTAGAAGGGAAGTGGGGCAGGTGAAGGACTGTTGAGCAAAGAATGGGCACACTTCCTAGGGTGGGACAAGCATGTGGGGAATGAGGGATCATGGTCTGTTTGCTAGGGCTAGCACCTTTGTCTGAGTGTTTTGACTGTTAATAGGCCTTAATTTGGTTTATGAATCCTTTGCCTTGGTGGATTTTAAGCCCCAACTCGGGGGTGACCTGCAATTGAGAGTTTCTTAGCGACATAGTTTATGGTTGTGAGGAACGTCTAAGGTCTACACGCAGTTGGTGGATTAACACAAAAGATAAGTGTCTTCTTCTGTGTATTATTCTCTGAGTAACGTGCATTTACATGTTAAATATATTATGTGTTATAATTGTATATATATTTGTGCGTGGATTATATATGTTGTAGAACTGCATGTTTGTTGCATATGCAGGGCATGGGCCATAGCAATTTATATGTGCTTATATATTGTTTAACATGTGAATGTTTATGTTATTTCAATTTATAGAATTTGTACACAATTATGTTGGGTTGTGCATGTATTGTTAGTTCTACATAATTGTTGCAGATGTAGAGCATGGTAGTTATTAAGTGTTTCATGCTAGATAATTTTGTGGTAACGATCATGGGATTTTGAGGCAAGGCCTAAATCATCACGTGCGCAGGGAAATCAGTCTGCATGCACAAATTGGACAGACCCTGTGCACTACATAGGAATGGTTGTGTGTGTAGTTGTATTATGAGTTCATTCCATTGTTATAGTCACTATCTGTTAAGATCTTCAAGTCTGGGCAGCTGCTCTATAGAACTTTGTGCTCAGACTTTTTGTGAAGTATTTTGTCAATCCAATGTGGATGAGTTAGTAGCGATCATAGACTCTGATGATGTAAAAAAAAAATTATATAATATAATTTTTGTGTGAATTTTCATTTGGAAAAAAAAGTAACTTCAGCAATAATCGTATGGGTTCTAGTGCGAAACTAGAAATGTCGTGTGTGCTGAGGGATAGTCGATGCAACCGACACAATGACGGTTGAGCACGCAAAATTGATAAGACAGAGTTGTTGCACGTGATACGAGACCAGTTTGCATGCACTAGGAAAACATAGTTGCGCATAACACATGGCCAGTTGTGCGCACTGTCGGTTTCAATGAGTTGCTTCCACATATGAAAGAATTAATATTAGAGCTTTATTTAGCGAGTTGTGGTAGTGGAGACTTTACAATGGGGTAACAAGACTCAACTAGGAGGATGAATACATTACAAAATGCTATTAGAGTTAAAAAATTTAATGTGACATGGCCCGTAGTAGAGCTGAGAACATTACAAATACTCTACTCTCCCATTTTAATAAATATCCCTCTTGGGCAAGAGGTTAAACTGTAATTGGGGGCAGTATTTGGTTTCATTCATGGGACTAAGGTTAGATGAAGCTAAACCCATGTGACGAGACTAAGGTTAGATGTTACTAAAAAACACATGATCTTATTGGAGGTAGCCTCGACAATAACCACAAGGAAAGTGGTTTTTTTGTGGATACTATTAGGATGAAACCACCTTTTGGTTATGGAGTAAAACCTAAATGTGCTTTTGATTGGCTAAGAGTCACTCTTCCTTGAACGTAAGGAAACATGTTAATGGCCCAAGATCCAAAGGAATTTGGCAAGAGTGAAAGTCTACCCTCTTGTGTACCATCAACAGATTATTTTAAGACCATCAACAAATTATTTTAAGTGATATGGATTTCGTTAAATAACAATGATAAGTCATCCTCATTCATAGATATTAACGAATAACAAAATTAAATTATAATAAATTTTACAATTAAATTATAATAAATTTTACCATCTAAAAATAAAATAAATACATAAATTTATTTATTTATGAAATTGAAGTGATATATCCCTTCTTTATGTATATTAAGTAAACCTACGAAGAAAAAACAAGGAGATCTCATATATCCTTTGTCTATGTAACTCATATATTAATTTGGTGTCTGGTCGTGACCTTCAAATTAAATTATTATTATTATTATTATTATTTAAATTAAGTAACAATGTATGTAAATGTGTATCTATAAATTTGAGATACCAAAAGCTATAATATTTAAAAAAAAAACTATGTGTTTTTATTATTTAAAGAGAATTTATAATTTTTTTTAATTTATAAAATTGAAATCATATAAATTGCTATTTTCTTTTTTTTTTCAATTTAAATAATATGTTGTTTTCACATTATTAAATTATTTAATAATATTGATATTTTTTTCAATTTAAATAATATGTTGTTTTCACATTATTAAATTATTTAATAATATTGATAATTTTTCATTTGTTAATAGAACCTCTTATCCAAATAAATTGACTCATGCCTCCTCTTTGCCCTCTCAAAAAAGCAACGACAGAAAGAGACTAGTGACAAAGAGATTGATTTAATAATCATTTTAGTGTTAGTGTGTACAACACACTCCATAATGGGTTGGGTGGGGTCATTTGTTAAAAGTTTTATATACTTTTGGATCTTTTGTAACCCAATACGGATTCATTTTTGAATCATTTTATTAAGTGGGTTCCTTATTGTTCTATTATTTTAATTTGAAATATTTTTGTTTTCACATATGACGTTGCCACATGTCCATTTTCAAAATAGAATTTGAGTTGGAAAATGATATATTTGTAATTTAAATGTTGTGTTTGATTATAGCGTTTTTTTGGTTGAAACACAAATATTAATTAAGAAGATTTTTTTCCAAATGAAATCAAATGTATATTCGAGGTAAAGGTGGTGGTGGCCATCTTCCCATTATCTAGATATAGAGTAATAGACTTACACCATGGGTTACTAATCGTCAAAATGAAATTATCACCTCAACATTCAAGAGGAAGATCAAGCACTCTTACCCAAATCAAGCCTTTTAACTATTATTCTAAAAGTGGATGGAAACTATGTGACCATGATTTCATAAAAAAGTCAAACTTTGTCCATATATTAATAGTTATTACTAATAACATGTGTTCTATTCAACATATAGATAAAATCCATAATCATAAAAAATAACACTTTTCACAGGGGTGGATCGATATTGGATGTCTCAAGAAAGAGCCCCAACAACTACAAATCCATGTCTGCGATTTTTTAGATGATGGTCATAAGTGATTAACTCTATTGACAAATCACATCATCATAAATGATTAACTCTACCGACAAATCATATCGTCATAAATGATTAACTCTACCAACAAATCATGTCGTCGAAAATGATTAACTCTACCAACAAATCATATTGCATTTTAGAGAATAGTCACCTTCCCCCTTAATCCTTAACCCATTAGATGTGATATTTCATCTTGGATTAAGCTTTTGAATCTTTATTTTGCATTAATATTATTTTGGATAAGATGTTTCATTTAACTCTTGATATATGCAATATGTACGCGATGTTTTACACAAGAAAAAAACAAATTGTGTTACATAACTATCGTGAGCAAAGAGCCTAGAACATAAGAGCATGAGCTAGGTGGTGGATCATTTTTGGAGGTAGTCCTCATCCTTCAAAGATTGGCCTTATATTTGGAATGAATGATCCCCAAATATTAAGCCTGTGATTAGGGTTAAAGGGTTTCTTTGTTTTGAAAATGGCAAGGGAAACAATAAGAAATAAGAAACTTATCATTGATTCATTGAGGAGAAGAATACATTGGTGTTGCCTTTCATGAGTCTTGCAAACACATTGACTAGGTTAATGACCCTACTAATTATGATTATAAATTTGAACAAACCAAGTGAAAGCATTAGTAACGAGCTCTCCACTCATGCTAGATGAGCAAAACCCACATAGTTTTTAATGTTTTTTATTACGTTGAAGGCATTTCTTCAATGTGATTGTGTCCTTAGAAAATGGTCTTCACACTAACACTGGACTTCATATACTATGTACTACTCTAGGGTTTGGTCGTGCATCCCCTCAATGGACAATGATTGGAGAGTTGTCACCTCCATTACCAATGATAAAGTATTTTGCAAGGATTGCATAGGGTTAACTACAACACTTTTCACTCTTGACGTAATTGTAATGGACATAGATCGACTTGTGTTTATGGTAGACATAAAATCATATATCAACTTGAACATCAAATTAGATGGAAATTCCATCTTTATTTAACTACTTGCAGTGGGCAACAAGATTTCTTAAGCTTGAAAACATATTCGACAAGGATGGAAAAGTGCCACATGGTTTGATCCCTTCTCATCACATACAATGATGGATCTGCGACCAATCTCATGCCTCAGCTTCAGGTCAAGACATTGACCATGCATTTGATTTTCCCATAGTGTAGCACGAGCACCAGGGAGCATAAATATTTTCATTAGAAAATGACCCTCCATGTTGCCTATTGCACACCCCCAAAATGCCACTCCATATAATAAGTAGTACAACAAATTATAAAACGTCGACCAATAAACAAAAGGCTTCTGCCAATTCTTATGCTTCTACACAAAGCAGAAAGAGACGAGACTTGTAACTTCACACACATGTAAAAACGACATATAAAACCTCATTCAAACAATTTTTTATAACTGTGCATAAGAGTTGAGATGTTGGTTGTAATACCCAACCAAAAATAGACAATCCACCCTGAACACATGGGAAAAACATATGTTTTGTAATAAGCAACCAAAAATAGACAATCTGACTTGAACACATGGGATAAACATGTTATTTCAAAGTGTTGAAGATTATAAGTTATTTTAAAGTGTGAGAGATTGGAAGGGTTAGCACTTCTTTCAATCTCACCATATACACATTATATATATTCCCTATGAAGTTGAGGGAGACTTAACTTATTTGGTGAGTTAGTTGGTTTGGTTTGTAGGGCATGTAGGTGTCAACGCACCATATAATTCATTTTGGATTGAACCACCACTAGAAAATTTGATCTGATTTCCTTGCCTATAATGACAAGACTGAGCCCCATATAAGAGTTGAGATGTTGGTTGAAATCAAATGCATATTCGAGGCAAAGGTGGTGGTGGCCATCTTCCCATTATCTAGACATAGAGTAATAGACTTACCCCATGGGTTACTAATCGTCAAAATGAAAATATCACCTCAACATTTAAGAGGAAGATCAAGCACTCTTACCCAAATCAAGCCTTTTAACTATTATTCTAAAAGTGGATGGAAACTATGCGACCACGACTTCATAAAAAGTCAAACTTTGTCCATATATTAATAGTTATTACTAATAACATGTGCTCTATCCAACATAGAGATAAAATCCATAATCATAAAAAATAACACTTTTCGCAAGGGTGGATCGACATTGGATGCCCCAAGAAATAACCCCAACAATTACAAATCCATGTCTGTGATTTTTTAGACGATGGTCATAAGTGATTAACTCTATTGACAAATCACATCATCATAAATGATTAACTCTACCGACAAATCATATCGTCATAAATGATTAACTCTACCAACAAATCATGTTGTCGTAATTGATTAACTCTACCAACAAATCATGTTGTCGTCAATGATTAACTCTACCAACAAATCATATCGCATTTCAGAGAATAATCACCTTCCCCCTTAATCCTTAACCCATTAGATGCGATATTTCATCTTGCATTAAGCTTTTGAATATTTATTTTGCATTAATATTATTTTGGATAAGATGTTTCATTTAACTCTTGATATATGCAATATGTACGCAGTGTTTTACACAAGAAAAAAATAAATTGTGTTACATAACTATCGTGAGCAAAGAGCCTAGAACCTAATAGCATGAACTAGGTGGTGGATCATTTTTGGAGGTAACCCTCATCCTTCAAAGATTGGCCCTAGATTTGGAATGAATGATCCCCAAATATTAAGCCCATGATTAGGCTTAAGGGGTTTCTTTGTTTTGAAAATGGTAAGGGAAACAATAAGAAACTTATCATTGATTCATTGAGGAGAAGAATTTCCTTTCATGAGTCTTGCAAACATATTGACTAGGTTAATGACCCTACCAATTATGATTATGAATTTGAACAAACCAAGTGAAAGTATTAGTAATGGGCTCTCCACTCATGGTACACGGGGAAAAACCCCACATAGTTTTTAATGTTTTTTATTATGTTGAAGGCATTTCTTTAGTGTGATTGTATCCCTAGAAAATGGTCTTCACACTAACACTGAACTTCATATACTATTTACTACTCTAGGGTTTGGCCGCACATCCCCTCAATGGACAATGATTGGAGAGTTGTCACCTCCATTACCAATGATAACGTATTTTGCAAGGATTGCATAGGGTTAACTACAACACTTTTCACTCTCGACGTAATTGTAATGGACGTAGATCGACTTTTGTTTATGGTAGACATAAAATCATATATCAACTTGAACATCAAATTAGATGGGAATTCCATCTATATTTAACTACTTGCAGTGGGCAACAAGATTTCTTAAGCTTGAAATCATATTTGACAAGGATGGAAAAGTGCCACATGGTTTGACCCCTTCTTGTCACATCCAATGATGGATCTGTGACCAATCTCATGCCTCAACTTCAAGTCAAGACATTGATCATGCATTTGATTTTCCCTTCTCATATGTAGGATTTTATATCTCCTTGGGTAGATAATTGATCATCTTTCATTTCGATAGTGTAGCATGAGCACCGGGGAGCATAAATATTTTCATTAGAAAATGACCCTCCATGTTGCCTATTGCACACCCCCATAATGCCACTCCATATAATAAGTAGTGCAACAAATTATAAAATGTCGACCAATAAACAAAAGGCTTCTGCGAATTCTTATGTTTCTACACAAAGCAAAAAGAGAAGAGACTTGTAACTTCACATACATGTAAAAACGACATATAGAACCTCATTCAAACAATTATTTATAACCGTGCATAAGAGTTGAGATGTTGGTTGTAATACGCAACTAGAAATAGACAATCCACCCTGAACACATGGGAAAAACATATTGATTGTAATAAGCAACCAAAAATAAACAATCCACCTTGAACACATGGGATAAATATGTTATTTCAAAGTGCAATTGATTCGATCCATAAGCGTTATCCCAACCAATTGACACAACCCAGCTAACGATATACCTATCCTCCCTCATACCACCCATAACTGTCACCCATCAAAAGTGGGATAACACCAAGCATGCAGAGCACAATCCTAACCCCTCCACACATGGGAAAAACATGTTGATTATAATAAGCAAGCAATAAGCAACAAAAAAATAGACAATCCACCTTGACATGGGATAAACATGTTATTTCAAAGTGTTGAAGATTATAAGTTATTTTAAAGTGAGAGATTGGAAGGGTTAGCACTTCTTTCAATCTCACCATATACACATTATATATATTCCCTATAAAGTTGAGGGAGACTTAACTTATTTGGTTAACTTATTTGGTGAGTTAGTTGGTTTGGTTTGTAGGGCATGCAGGTGTCAGCGCACCATATAATTCATTTTGGATTGAACCACCACTAGCAAATTCGATCTGATTTCCTTGCCTATAATGACAAGACCCCGTCCACACCCCTATCCCCACCCATTTGGAAAGGGACAATGACCCTTGTGTGGCCTCCGACATTTTACCTTTCACTTCACTCCATACGATGAGCTGTCATGTATTCCACCTCTTGGAGCAAGACTACCAACCCCAACCGCTAATCAAATGGAAAGGCAGGGAAAAGAGGACACCTAACCCTAGACCACGTGGCAGAGCTTTAGTCGTGACGATGATTATCACAATAATAGTATTCACTTTGCTGGGAAGCATTTAATTCGGGGGCTGCCACAGTCAAGTGGCGGTCAAACTCGGCGGGTATTAACATTTATCGCTAAGTTCGCTCATGTCATGGATGATGATGGGATGGCAAACATAAGAGAGGAATCTCGGCCTGCCCGTATTATGACGATTCGATTTCGTGCAGCGAGGGGTCCGCGGGGATTGGGACACGTTGCAAATCAGGAAAGCGCCGTGCGCCACGTGTCCCGTACCGTCCTCCTTTTCTTTGCCTCCTCTAGTTTCTTCGCCCCCGGGAGGACACGCGTCCGGTGGAGATGCAGTAAACCGACGGAGGATTTGGTCGTCGCAAGGGATCGGAAGCACACGTGTGGGGCTCCAGGGAAAAGATAGGCGACCAGTTGCGCGCCAGGCTGGCTGAGCTGTCGAGGCGGGGGCCACACGTGGAAGGGAGGGATAGAGCTGGGGCGGTGCCAGGTGGTGGCCCGGCGTTGGGTAACCTCTCCTCGGCCTCCCAAAGGACGCGGAGGTTTTACATCCATTCATTCATGTGTGCGTCCATGCATCATACATCCATGGATGCCGCATGGCCCTTCGATAACCGGGTAGACCAAGATCTGACAAGCGCAATATTCAGAGGGCATGAAAGATTGTGCGAGGGTTTCTTCTTTCTTTTTCCTCTGTTTTCCGTTATATTCAATCTTCTGGTAATTTTAGAACAATTCTAACATCATCAGTTATTTCTCAAAGATCTTTGCAGATATCGATCGATCCTCTTTTGGGATTTTTTTTATAAAGACGCCAGATTTTTTTTTTCCACTCTCATTTTTTTTTTCGGCTGAGAGTATTTTTTTTTTTTGGGAGATCATGATTGTCCTGCTGCACGAATGGACACAAGAGCAGGAGGTGATCTGGAAAAAAATACCAGTCCAATATGAGAAAATTTGCAGTGGCGGCTATTTTTCCTTGGAGCCCGTGATTCGAACCGCTGACGAATGTGCGCTTTAAGAAAGCAGTACATGTCTCTGGACGAACTCAAATCCGCGACCGTCTTGGATTTTTTGTTTTTTGTTATTCAATTTTGTTATTTTTCAGGTTTTTAAGCGGAAAGTTTCCGGGAATTGAACTGGGAAAAAATGTTCCCGAGCCATTTCGAACCCGCGACCTTCTTGAAGATGCATTCGGCCTAACCAGAGTGCTTTCTTGCACGCGCGTTTCTGTGAAATAGACGGGATTTTTTCGGCGAAATTTTATTTCCCGGGGCATCAGAAGTTCCGAGTTACCAGGTTTGCATTAAGAACAACTGCTGCATTCGTCTGTTTTTTGCCTTCCTGAAATTCAAAATTATTTTGTGAGACGATACTTTTCATACCGCTGTGTGAATTTTTGAAAAAAAATTGTTTTTAATTTTTTTAAAGCCGCCCCGTGATCGAAACCCGGTAGATAGATCATTTTCTATTCTCTCTGCAAATTTGGACGAACATATTCGCCGGATGTTTATTTGTGATCTGTGTCTTTAGGTCTTTCAACACGGAATTTCTCGGCTGTGTGCTTTGGATGAGAATGGAAACAGCGATATCCACACCCGATGCCTGCATGAATCCCTGCAGTTTGCTGGAAGAGACTCCGGCCATGGCCGCAAGGCGACGCCGGACGGAACTCCGGCGCCTGAAATTGATGTCCAATAGCGGAAATTTTTCTGATATGTTAAAAAAGCGCACTCGTACACGAAACGCTCGGGTTTGCAGTAATTGTTTCGGGAGGGAGGGGGCTTCTTTGGCTGAGGAGGATGCCGAAAATTCATTGGCAATGGAAATTGAACTGCAGTCGCATACTCTGTATCCCGCCAGAAGGCTGGTGAGGTCAGTGTCGACTCCGATTGGTTGGAATAGTGGGCTACTTTGCACCTGCCGCGTGGAGAAATATTGGACGAGTGAGGCCTGTGACAAACAAAACAGCATCAGCAGCACCTCTGTCAATGAAAAAAACAAATTGAACAGCAGCAGCAACAATAACAATAATAACTCTAATAAGGACGACAGCATCATTAAAGTCGCAGCGGATGCAGAGCCTGTGGATCAAGGTTCAACTCAACAAGAGGCAACTACTGATAGTAAACCTCAACGAGAGAAATCGTCTTCAGAAGATGAGAACAATAACAATAAAAAGGAGCCCCCTAGCCTTCCTCCTCCTCTTCCTGCTGCTGCAGGTAAATCTAACGTTCCTGCTCCTGCCACACAGGGATCTAAACAGCGTACAACTGAGCAGGATATTCCGTTAAACAGGCCGTTGAAGGGCATAGGCAGGGCTAACAGTGAAAGCATCAGTTTTCTGTTGAAGGATCCATGTCCTCCGCATAGTACCATGTCTATAATTGGCAGAAGACGTGAAATGGAGGATGCCGTTTCGGCTGTGCCCTCATTCTTTTCGATTCCCAAAGGTAGTTCTATTGCACTTCTAGATGGGTTCCCTGGATTCGTACAGCCACCACTGTCTACTGCTCTCCACTTCTTTGCTGTCTATGATGGCCATGGTGGATCTCAGGTACTTATGCAAGAAATAAAGCTTTTTCTGTTTTTCTTCCTGGCCCCTAATTTCGTTAATCAGGGATTTCCTTTTCCTTTAAAAAGTAGTTGTTGTTATTATTATTTCAATCCATTTACTTGAGGTTTTTATGACTATAGAAACTGTAGCTTAACTAGTTTGGAATAGTATATACAAGTTTGGAATAGTATATACAGGGGCATGAATTTGTAAAACTACTTTGAGTCTTTTATATATATATACACACTAACATAGATTCATCTTAACCCCAGCTCTATTAAGCACACTTAACTAGTTTGGAATAGTATATATAGGGGCATGAATTTGTAAAACTACTTTGAGTCTTCTATATATATATATACACACACTAACATAGATTCATCTTAACCCAAGCTCCACACTATAACATAGATTCATCTTAACCCCAGCTCTATTAAGCACACCTCCAGGTTTTGATCCCTCACTCCTAAGTCTAGTGTATTTGGCTCACTCATAAGTCTAATTGGCTCAGAGGTTCATGTAGGGCTGAGTTGTTTTATAGTGCACCACAGGGCTGTATCAGAAATACTGTTACGCAAATTTTGATATGTTTTCGTCGTTTTTATAGCCTTTTCTGTTGGAATAACAGTTCACTTTTACATCTATTTAATAAATGAATGATCTCTATCTTTATCAGAGGTTATATCTATATAATTTTTGTGTTGAAAATCTTTGTCTTTATCTTATGTTGATATTTAGCAAAATCTACATCTCTGATGGTTTTTATTCTGGGTTATATGTACATGCATCTCTTTGAAGAAATCTCAATGCTTTTCACTTTTGCACTTTTTATGTGTAGGCTTCTGTATTCTGCAAGGACCGTTTCCATGAGGCTCTTGCCGAGGAGTTGAGAAATTCCTCTCCATTTTGCATAGATTTAAACGATTGGAGCAGAGTGATGTCTACTTGCTTCACGAAAATAGATATGGCAGTGGGAGGGATGTGTCCAAATGGAAGCTGTGGGAGTGGGGATTCACAAAAGTCTAGTGATTGCTGCCAGGATCCAATTGCACCAGAGAACGTGGGTTCAACAGCTGTGGTAGCCATTGTGAGCCCATCTCAACTTGTTATTGCAAACTGTGGAGATTCCAGAGCAGTCTTATCAAGGGGAGGCAAAGCTATTCCCCTTTCTAGTGACCATAAGGTACGAGGGAGATTAAGGATTTTTGAACCATTTATTATGTAAGGCTTTTCCAGAGCCTAGATCCAATCATGTAATCCGTATTTGATGCAGATGCATGATGATTAGCTTTTCATTTGACATTGAGTTGGTTTTTCATTTTTTTCAGGTAATCAGTAGGTGATTTTTTTTAATTGGTTCATGTTTTAAGTCCTAATGCCAAAGATTGACAGTTTTGTTGAATTGGTTTATTATTATTTGGGGTTTTCCAGCTTATTGTGTCTCTATGTATACTGTAGCCCGAACGAGAGGACGAGTTGAGCCGCATTGAAGCTGCTGGTGGACGTGTTATTTTTTGGAATGGGTATCGTGTAGGAGGCTTTCTTGCTATGTCAAGGGCCATAGGTCTGTATTCCATTGTTCTTTTTTATAGGCATGTTCAAGAAGAATTATAGTGGTTTTCAACTTTTTATTTGACATATAATACATCGTAGGTTTACTGGATATCTTGTTTCAGGACATGGAATGATATCGTTTTCCATGTATGATTTGTTAAATGGGTTTTCTACTTTCAAGTTTATAGAATCTTAAATTAGTTCAGAACTTGGTTTATTTTTGTCCAAGAAAACTTAAAGGTTTAGTTGCGCAACATTGTTCAATGTTGCCCAAAAACATTGGTAATTCAAGATGTAGTAAAGCAGTTTTGGTACTTTGGGGTCAGGTTCTAATTTTGTGACTATTTGTGTGTTAGGTATCATCAGCTATCATGTTTGTCAATATTGGCAATAATGATAGGACAATAGTTTAATAATGTACACATACAATAGAGATTATACGATGTTTAGGGTCATGCAGTTTCCTAGGGTCATGCTGGTCGAAATCTGTTGAAGAGCTATTGTCTGTGATAAATTGATAATAGCTTATTGATCAACAACGAGTGACGTAATGGATAACTCGCTACATGATGTGTAAGATAGTCTTCTGGAGGTGTTTTGAGTGGCTTCTACAGCCTTCTGGAGGTGTTTTGAGTAGCTTCTACTCTAGTCTTTCAAGGGATTATGTTAGTCTTCTTTAGTTTATTACATAAATCGTAGGAATATGTGGTGGACAACTTTGTAGAAAGAAACAAACCCTTCCAGTAAAATAAGTAGAGTTTTCATGTGTTGTTTACCTCTGGATTCTTGTTAATGCAATTCATCTAGGATACGCTATTGAGGGAACATGAAAGGATTTTTAATAAGGTTCGCATATTAAGGATCATATAGTCAAATGATTTATCATTTGATTATGTCGAACACGCAAAAGCGTTTTCTATAACTATTTTAGATTAGTGATCTTATAAGGGTAAAATTGTGGTGGTATTCATTTGACATCCTAATGTATTGTATTTTTCTTGCTTTACAGGTGACCGATTCTTGAAACGATATGTGATTTCTGAACCAGAAGTAACATGTACAGAGCGTACACATGAAGATGAATGCCTGATTTTAGCCAGTGATGGTCTATGGGATGTATTGTCAAATGATGTTGTCTGTGAAGTTGCTCGAAAATGTCTGGCTGGTTATCGACCTCATCGTTCAAAGGGTATTACTGAAGACACTCCTGTTGGTGCAGCAGCCGCTCTCCTTACAAAATTAGCCTTGGGAAGGGGAAGTGGAGATAATATTAGTGTAGTTGTAATCGATCTCAAAGAAAGAAGAAATAGAAACAGATGATGATTATTCTGTTTTATATACATATATCTATATATATAGATGCATACATACATGATACAATACAAAGAAAACCCAATGATCTGCTGAATTGGTTCACCTATTTCTTTAGGAATTGTGATTAGTAGGTTGGGAGATGGGGACGGCAAGACATGAGTCTTTGTATAATTCTGATTCTTTTCAACAATTAGAGAGATACACTTTTTCCCCACCATTGTACATCAATGAGCTAGTCATCAGTCATCAGGACAAGGTGCATGCTCAATCTTTGGGATCCTTAAGAATGGCAAAGTTCTAGTCATTTTAACCTTTTGTTGTCAAGATACCCTTGTAGTCGATCTATCGGCATACATGAATGAAAATAGGTTCCTTCAAAGGATATTGTGTCGGACCCCAGCATACAGTGAAATGGGGCATAAAAGCCTCTTGAGCATTTTGTAAATGATTTTTGAAGAATGGGATGGTTTTCATCCTGGAAACCCAGGTCTTAAGTGTTCAATATTGCGGTTTATTCTGTTCTCCAATGATTTAACATAACTTTTCTTTGAAATTTTCCTCTGTAATATTCTGATTTAGATTTTACGAACTGTAGATTTTGGTGGCGTCGTGTGCCCCGTTTAACATATTTTGTAAAAGTTTCCTCTGTAAGATTCCGATTTATCTTTTATAGACTGTATATATTGCTCACCTTATATGTCCACGCACATTCTTGTCTTGTGTTAAGTCCTTTTGTATTGAAGGATTTCTCTTGTGGGTTCGAGTTTCCCATTACGTTAGTGGAAAGGGATCTAAAATATTCTTGCGAATAAGTTATGTCTTCATTCTAATTTTAGTAGTTGCATAATGGCCTGTTTAACAAATTTAGATCTTCTGGCAATCGAGATACCCCCTACATCGGTCAATTTTTTATGTTTTTATTTGATGTTTGTAGTCAACGACTTTTCATGGATGGAGTCTTTCACTGAAGCTCTAGTTGATCTGTCAAAACACACGTCTCCTATATCAGTGAAATTTTATGTCTGTCAATGATTTATGTTGGAGATGAATTGTATTCATTGATCGGCTCTTTTGGATCCGATACACTGTCCAATTTAGATTCCGTGTTTTTTTTTATTTTGTACAGGCAATCTTCCTTTTTTTGTTTCTTTTTGTTTTATCAAAATCAAGTCAGCACAATTTAAGTGTGGTGTTTAAGTGCCTCAATGGAGTAGGTATCAGCATCGACCATGTTCCGGATCTGTCAGCGATTACTTATAACACAGAGACCTCAGATATATGATTTCAGCATATAAACTGAAATTCTTCCTTTCTGTTTATTTAAGGATGATAATCGATATATCCCTAGGTTTGGCTGTGATTCAATCGATATACGCCTAGGTTTGGCTGTGATTCAGCAGTAAATTGGTGGGAATTTACCTCTCAGTTGACCGAAGTTTGATTCCCAGTTTGGTGCTTCCAGTCTTTCAGCTACTTGGAAATCCCCAGAGCAACACATCCCAGGAGTTTGACCTCACTCCTACAAACATAGAGGTCCAGAGAGAATTGGGGTAGCGGAGTCATCTTTAAGAAAGTATTCCATGTGCAGTGCAGCTTTGAGGATCGATCCATCTCACAATATTCTATAGCAAAGTGGATGCGATCTTCGAAACAATTTTAAAGACCAATAATTCATTGACATCACAACAAAAGATAAGATTTGTGTTTCATTAGCCATCTTGTATTGTTCATTTTTGTGGGACTCCACTTAAATCTGTGTTGTCTTGACATGATGCAACTCACGATGTAAATGTGTCCAAGCATCGTTGCATTGACATTTACGCTGTAATACTAGTGTACTTGTTACATTCTTATTTATGTCGACTTTTTTCTGCTTCAAAAATTGAGATTATATGTGACATCATATAAGTTGGTATGAACCTAATTACCCAAAATAACCTGACAAACACAGAAACTAAGAGTCGTGAACTATTCTGGTTTCGAGAGTTTAGTGACAGTAAAGGATATCTGTGATTGCGCTACATAAGCCGATTGTTGCAACTGTGTCCCTTTCTGCGGCATGGGCCATTGAACTCTTGCGAGTTTGTAGGTAGATAGGTGGTGAAAATGCTACCTTAGGCAAACACAGAGGTCCATTATGAGAGGGAGGGACGCAAAGTCGTCTTTAGGGAACTGTTCCATGTCTAGTGGTGGCTTTGACGATCAAAGCATCTCACACCAACATATCAAGAGTTGATGCAATTCCATAAACAATTTTTAAGACCAAATAAAAAAAGCCAGTGAGTTCGTCAACGCTATAACAAAAGAAAGAAGAAAGAAAGAAAGTATTTTAACGTCCACGAGGCTAAAAATAATATGACTTGCATCTTCATTAGCCATTTTGTTTTGTTCATTTTTTTTTTGGACTTCGCTAAAATCTGGGTAGTCTAAAATACAAGTGTCTCCCAGCATTTGTCGCATTGACTTTTATGCTGTAGATAATGTTGTACTATCATTCTTTTTAACTTCTTGTCTAAAATGCTAGCCATTTTGTTTTGTTCATTTTTTTTTCGACTTCGCTAAAATCTGGGTGGTCTAAAATACAAGTGTCTCCCAGCATTTGTCGCATTGATTTTTATGGTGTAGATAATGTTGTATTATCATTTTTTTTTAACTTCTTGTCTAAAATGCAAGTGTCTCCCAGCATTGTCGCATTGAATTTTATGTTGTAGATAATGTTGTTTATTATCTCCACGTCAAAAGAACAGCCCAAAAGGCAAAGAGAATAACGATTCATATATAACAATGTACTAAGTGTGATTATCGGTCATATTTATATATAATAGTTTTCACATATTATTCATGTGGGTTTATATAATATTTGTTTGCACAATGAACTCTTATATAATATTATTATTATTATTGTTAATTGGTTGAGATTGGGTTGTTGAGGAGGAATGCAATCTTTTATATCGAGATTTAAATTAAAAACAGATTTGTTCTTAATGAGTCAATTGTTGATCAGGGTTCTTCATAAGTCAATTGTTAATCAGGACTCTTCATAAGCCAATTGTTGTTAAGGTAACAAAGTACCAACAATCTCATCTTGCTTATTATGAGATTAAAGGTGGAATGAATTGTATACCTCCTAAAAAAATATCACCTCTTATTTGAGAAGTTCATCTTTAAAACATGAAAAAATAATTATAATGTATTAGACATCTAATAATGTGATGTCAAGTATATGTTTATTCTTTAATTCTTCTATTATTGAATTTTTGTTTATTCTTATTGTTTGTTTTCAATAATATTCCATCATATAAATGTTTCATTGATTTCATGAATATTATTGATTCTAGTTCTTGCTTTCTTGAAAATGTGGATATCAATATCTATCATGTTGTTTTGAATAAAAACTTTCATAATAATGTGGATGTCAATGTTACTCAACTTTTGTCATCATTATGTTTTGTTCTTACTCTTCCCTGTAAATTTTAATTATCTTTAATTCTTCTTTCACACATTTTCTTTAATTCTTGCTCTTGATTCATATTCTAAAGATACTTAAAATAGGTATTCTATTTTATTTATTTATTTTGGACTACTTTTTCATGAAAATATTTTAAAACATTTTCCTATCAATATTTATTTATTTTATTTATCCTTTTGACATGTGATACCATCTTATTAGATTCTTTTAACCTTCCTCAATCATTTCTTTCATTTTGGACTCTTCTTTTAAGATCTTAACGTCTTCAAGGGTGTTTGATTATGATTTCATAGTTTAAAAAAAATTCATCCACTTTTACAAGTGCAATGTTGAACTGTTATTTGCTCATATGATTTATGAACTCATCCTTGTCTTTTCACTTATATTCCTTGTATTCTTCCTCCAAAGTTATTTGATGTTTATTTCTTTTATCCTTTTTAAAGATTTTTTCAATTTTTTGTCAAATGAATATCACTGAATCAACATTAAAAATATTAAAGAGAGCCCCATGAAAAATGATTCAATCTACTTGAGTGGAGGACGCCCCATGAAAAATGATTCAATCTACTTAAGTGGAGGACATAGCATGTGGAAGTTGTAGATTAGGGTACGAGGGTTGTCATGAATTCAATTAAGGACCTCACCTTCTTGCACAAGTGACATCACAAGAGTTGTTACAAAGAGTGGACTTAGTTTTTACAGTGGTTGGACTCGAAAAGGGATTATGCACATTCATTGGTAATATTATTGTTGGCATCCACGATGTGTGGAAAGCGCTAACCAACCTTGTTGTTCTTTAGTACGATTAGGTTTTCCCTTTTGTTTGTCTGAGCTTCAGCCACTTACAAAGTTTTTAGTGTGCATCCTTAGGTTCAATGGTGAGGTCATAACCATGTGAATTAAGATAGGTGGCAATGTAGACATGAGAAACAAGGAAGGTCACAATATTAACTTTCAAGGCCACATTAATCTAATGCATACAAGAAAGGGACAATCTTAACCCTATCACGTTCTCAAGAGTTCTCTCTGAGTCCATGAAAAACATTGTTTAGTTGTATGACCCCATGTCTTGCTTTAGAATCATTTAGAGGGAACCTTACCAAATTTTTGATTTGATTGGTAATACTAGTATGCACTTGAATGGCATAGAGTTGCCCCCAATTTGGAAGGGGCACATTGTTACACTACACAAGTTGTCTTATAGTTGATTAAGCTCCAGGCTGTTGCACTTGTAGCTAGACCCATTGAACATGACCAACAAGTAGGGTGACAAAAGTGGGGATCACAAAATGGATGGGGTTAGGAAGCAACACTAGAGTAAGTGAAAATGTGGCTATCATGGTCTTGTAAGGGGTAGAAGCTAGCTTTCTAGAACATACAACAATCCCAATAGAGAGATTGTTTGTTTTAGAGTGCATTGCTTACTCAATAGGTCGAGCATGCATCCATCGTTATTTCTCCTCTATTTTACACCCATATGCATTTTGTTATTGGAGTGCCTCTCCCTCAACCTTAGAAAGTAAGAAAGATTCTTATGCACTTGCTAATTATCGGGAAGGAGAGGGCTGTTGGGAGAGGTTTTTCCATCAATATCATCACTTGTTTTGTTGCCTTTCCCATTGTTGTAGGTGGAAATTTCAACCCTCTTGTTTTGAGAGTGGCACCAAGCATAGTGGAAGAAATAGCAAATGTATAAGGTCTTTACACTTGGATTGTGGTTGGCTATGTCAGTTTAAAGAGATGGACGCTGGTTTGTTTAGAGGACAGACATTTTTAAGATGATTATGTTTGCAATGGTCGTATAAGACTCACATTTCTTCTAAAGTTGCAAGTGACTAAGTTGTTGAAGTTCAAGGACTTTATGCTCCAAGGCCAATTGGGGCACACTAGGGAAAATGGTGTCAAACATTGGAAGTGAGATTGATGCACTTGACGATTCTTAATAGATGTGGGGTTTGCACTCATCAGAGAAATGCACAAAGATGATAGGAATGCATGCAAAAAATATTTGATCCAAGCATTTTCAAGCACTACTTTAGGGTTGTGGTCACAAATTAAAACTTAGCAAAGTCATTTAGGGACTCTCCCAGATATTACTTAATTAGAGTAGGGAATAAACACCAACATCAAAAGTGATTAAGTGCTTAAAACATTGTAGGAAATTTCAAGTGTTAACATCAAGAAAGATGGTGGATTTCTAGTTCTAGTTGTCCCACTAAAGGAGGGATTTCCCATACAACTTTAAAGAATCATGTGAGTTGCATGTTGTGCCATGTAAATAGAGGATGTAGCAACACTAAAGGGAGGTAATGGAATAATGATGGTAATACTCAAAATGGTAGTAAGGAGCATAATGAAAACAAGAGAAGAGCCTTTGGCAAAGTTTTTGATCAATGTTAGATCAACAACTTCAAGATCCTTGTTGGAACCTTTGGGCATTTTAGTGCTCAAATTCACACTCTTCACATTCTAGCCCCAACTACCTTAGGAAACAATATGGTGATATTTTTTTGGGGGATAAAGCATGAATGAAATTTGGTCAATTGACATTGACTCAGTCATGGTTGATGGCCATTGACAAGAAGTAACAAGTTCAGGGCCATCATTTCTCCTCTATGGTGAGAGGATCGAATGGATGGGTTCAAGTCTCTGGATTTATTGCAAAATCCACATGTTTAAGATATTTGCAAGCCCAAGCCCACTAAGGCTCACCATTTTGGACCATAATGGTTGAAGGTCATAAGAGAAGGTTAAAGTGGGAAAGAGAATGAGAACAAATGCATGGAGCAAAAACACACATCGTAGGTTTCCATGGTGTCAAAGTAGGAAAATGATATGTTGACGAAAGGAATGTTAATCCTCCTTACTCATACATTTTCGAATCTCATTAGGCTAGGTGAGATAGGAGGGATTATTGTCCTGGTTTATAGCCTATCAAAATCTTAATCAGACCTAAAAAAAATATGATTCTTGGATCTCTCTCTCTCTCTCTCTCTCTCTCTCTCTCTATATATATATATATATATATATAAGAATGAAGTTGCAAATAAAAGAATTATAAAGACATAAAAGCAAAAAAATTAAAATATGGATAAAATGATAAATATGAAATAAAGTATTTAAACAATTTTGTAAGTGAGAAGAAATCAACAAATCCTTTAAGACTTATACATGGACATCTAATGTCAAAATAAAAGATCAGAAGAAAATATCACAATGCAAGACCAGACTGGATCACTCCAAGTTGCATGTGCATCATTGTTTTGAACTCTGTGAATGACTTCAGAGCTTCTAAATAAAGACAAATAGACTTCAAGAAAATAAATGACCTTAGAGAATATCATCAATCAATGCCTCCTAGTCTTTTCTATGCCACCTTCAGAACAACCCTATCGTCAACGAGATAGTTCAACTCTAATGGAAACTCATAATGGATTGAAAGACAAAAATCTCACTTAGAACTTAGGCATACCTTATCAAAAGTTTCACTTCTCTATTTTCTTATGTCTCATTTATTTCCTCTCCTTTTATATATTCTTGAAGTAGTTAGGTAGTTCAACCACCTTTTGTTTTCAGATTTAATTAACTTTTATTTAAGAGAGGAAAACTTAATTTAAGATAAGGGTCCAAATATGTTTTTGTATTCTAATTAATAATAGGTGGGGTCCCACTAGGTTCTCGTCTCTTTATTTTTCAAGATTTCCCTTCTAGCTCCAAAAATAACTTGAATGTATATATATTTTCAACAACAATAAATAAATAAATAAAGACATCCATCAAAATATTTCCATATCATCAACACTTGTACCTCTCATATATCAAAATAATATGATATTTAAAGTTTTCAAAAAAAATATCACATGTCAGTTGTCTGTCTCAAAACATTATATGTACAAAATAACACACTGTCATGACACAAATTAAAAGAGATGAGGGTATTTTTTCCTAAAATATCTCTCTTTCTTTCCTTCCTTCAGACACATCTAGTTTAATATTTAGTACATCCTCAAAAAGTTTTTTTCTCTTCATACTTACTTACTTCTAGATGCATGTCACTGAAGGAAAATTATTTTCTACCACTTTCTTCCTTTGCTAATTGTTGCTCTGAGTGTATAAAGGATAAATGGGTTGTATGAGTGCTAGGGGTAGCAATAGGTTTCTTTCCTTTGTCCATTTGAATTTCATGAGAGGGAACTCTATGTTCCTTGGGAGGAGAACGAGCTATGGAAGCAACTGATGTAACAAATGGTATTATATGAGGAGGTAGAGGGGGATTAACAGGCCATTGTATGATACCGGAAAGAAGATTCACTAGATTGTTATCCCAACCATCATTCACATGATGAACATGAGGCTTAATAAAATACATGATATTGGGGTGATGCTACAAATGTGCACTAAGGAGAGATGGGGGTTGAGGTAAAATGGGCTATCCACCAAGGTTAAGGTAACTAATTTGCACCAACTAGTTAAACTCATCTAAATCTGCATCGAAATGGATAGAAAATCCCATCCTCTTGTGACTTCCTTGCTGCCAAAACACATTTGGCATTTTTCCTCTTGTTCCTCTATTACCCCCTCAGTCTCTACTAAATAAGCTCATCTATTTCCATTTCCATTTCAATTAGTTAATAGAAAATCCTTCAAGTATAATACAACACAGAACAAATGAACATTTGTAGCAATATTTGTCAAATATGACTTACTAAGGCTCTATCTACAACATGGAAGATCAAGTATGCAGGGGATAAATGAAAAAGAGATAATGTATAAGAGGGGAAGACAACCAAAATTCATTTACCACCAATAATTCTCTTTACCACCAATAATTCATTTACCACCAATAATTCTCTCTTTAAGGTTTCTTTAGCGAATCTGAAACTTCAATCTTTTATATGCATTCTTCAATATATATTTTCTCAAACATGAACATGGATTAATGGAAAAAAATGGAAGATATAAAAATGAATGACTGGGCGGTTTCTTTTTCTTTTAATATAAATATATCAGCTCTATACTTTAATAAACCTTTGTATTATTTAATGATAGAGGGAGAATATTTATGAAAGGTTATAAATAATAAAGGGATAGTGTGCAAAAGTTCATGTGAAATAATTTAGGATTCAAACTTCAACCATTACTTTCAATGTATGTCCATGTGTTACCAAGTAATAACCCAATAATTATATGAAAATTCCAACCAACAACTTATAACAACTGAAATGAATATTCGAAAGACCACAATCATTCCTTATAACATCCTCAATAAGATTTGTAAAACCATTGCAATCTACAACTATAAGAATAAATAAGCCAATGTCATTTACCATATCAACCCTCACATTATCTTTTCAAAATGACATATCAACCAACCGACAACTGCAACTTATTACTCATTTTATTTATAATTCTTAACAACACCCGAAATATCAAGAACTCATATGGTGCCCAACACAAACTTTTTAAAAAATAGTCAGCATTTTGACAGAGTGGAACATAACATAGAGACTCCACGTGGATAAGAGAATGTAGATAAGTAAAAAATAACCCATATAGGTATCACCTAAAATTTGTGTGATAGCCGACAATTTACCATACTATGAATCATTCAAACCAATGAGCCAGGTATAAGCTAAGCGTAAACAATAGGCTCTGCTTAGAAAAACTCAGTCATTAAATGGAACCAACTAATGCCGAAAAAATAGGTGAGGTTTTCTTCATAATTGTCATATATTCAATGTAAATGAAGTCACCAGAATGGGAAAACAAGAAACAAATTCCGTTACTTTCAACTTTAACTGCTAGCTCTTTTAACATAGGCGAAATATTTAGTTTGAAGAGTGACTAGAAAAATGAACCGAGATGTGGGATTTGGCATCTATCTAACCAGGGCTATAATCTCCATGCATTTCAAATGATTTCAAATCAAACCTAGGTCAAATTCACCCATAATAAATTTGGTCATTGCTTTGAGTTTGGCTCATAACTCATTTTCCATTTGGGTTACAACGAAATTATTTTGGAACAACAAAAATTCATGGAAAGTGATAGAATGAGTGAGTGACAACAACAAACTTCAAGAGAAAACAAACACAAAAAATCCATCTTCGATTTTCATTTCTACAACCTTTTTCAACACAAAATCCTTTATAACAGTTGCTCAACAAAACTTTGAACTCTTCAATCATAAAACTTCTTTGTATATGAGAAAATAATGGGGGGGGGGGGGGGGGGAGAAAACTTCATACAAGCAACCATATACAAATCCAAACTAAACCATTTATTAACAAACATGCTTCAGTATTTTTTTTCGACTCTATGTGGGTACATACCTTACAGGAAGAAACCAAGTATTTATACCAATTCTTGTTCAAGGGGTTGCACCAGCTTCACAGTTTCCACAACAAACCGAATATCTTTTGGAATAGAATGTAGCACTTACTCTACTCTCTTCACAGTCCAAAACCAAATGAGGAATGATGCCAACCCTAACAAACTCCATGGTAGTAAATCATGTGTACGATGGCATAAATGCCCGAGTCATTTCCAATTCAATGCATGACAGACGTAATGGCCAACCCAAATCCCATACGCCACCATTCTCATATCAAACTTAATACCAAGTATTATCAACATATTTTATGAAACCATATAGTACCAACCCATATATATATATAAGATGACCAAATCTCCATCGTAAGGAATGACATACCATGTATCAACCCTTTGCATCAAAGTATTTACCAATATATGCCTTTAATACATCAAGGAGAAAAGACATACCAACAAATGATATATGCTATGTTTGAAATCCTCAAGTACCATATACCTTTTGGTTTTAAAACTATCAAAGTATCCCTTTTACATGAAACTTTCAATGCCTCTGGGGGATACAATATGTCATGCCAAAGCATATATACTTTCTATATTAAATATTATGTTATGTATGAGTCTTGTAATGTTATAATTAAAACATGATCTCAAATATAAACATTTAATAAATGTGGCAGGGACATAACCATGTAGTCTAGAATCATAATTTCATAAGCATTAAGCCAACAAACATAGTTACCAACTTAACGAGAGCTATGACATCAAAACAAGAACTTTAGCCCAAAAATATCATATTTTTGGGTAAAAACACCAAAACCAACCCCCAAATCAAAAGGTGGTGCTACTGGTAGCACCATTTTTGGGGGAGGTGGTTAAAATTGCAACTTGTTTGAAATCACGTCCTTAACATTACGGACAAAACCCTGAAATTGACCCCTGAATTGAAAAGTGATGCCACGAGTAGCACCACTTTTTTGTTGGAGTTAAAACTATGACCTAATTGAAACGTGGCCTTGACCACTAGCACCACCACAAATATGACACTAAAAATCAACTCCTAAATCTAAAAGTGTTATTTTTTTGTATCTGATGGAATCAACAACTAGGTGGGATCGTATTCACGTGACACGAGGTCGATTTTGACCACTACCACTATAACCTCCAGGCGTACCCATGCCATCCCACATGCGGTACACACAACTTTGCAAGGTTCAAACCAACGATGTCATAAGGAGTACCTTAATAGTGCACTTTATGTCATCGTTAAGGAGTACGTTAACGATGTCAATCTACACCTCCGGGACAAATCTAAAAGTGTTATTACTTGATAATTTATTTACTAATTAATCTTATTGTTTTTAATAATTTACATTAAGAAAATAATTAAATTGGAAAAAAACACCCCAAAACAATTTATTTTAAAGAAAAAAAACAATTTTTGACTAACAAGATTTTTATGGTGAGAATTGTTTCCAGAACTGAATTTTTCGAACAATTTTGAAAAAAAAATTGTTGAAAAAAATGCAAATCACATTTTTTTAATAAAAAAAATAAAAAAATGAATTAAAAAAAGAGTAAGATCTAAAATTTTTATTGGAAAAAAATAATTAAAAATGACTCTTAAAACACTAAATTTAAAACACAGAAAGTGAAAAAAAAAACCATGAAAAGACAATTTATTTTTATAAAAAAATTAAAAACAAACTAAAATTAAAATTAAATTAAAAAATAAAATGTAAATTAAAACACAATGTATATATGTTTTGACAAATGTAAAGAAAAAAAAAAGCATTGCTAAGATAAGAACAAATTCTCACGAGCTCCATAGTGAAACTAATATATGTTTTGACAAATGTAAAGAAAAAAAAAAACATTGCTAAGATAAGAACAAATTCTCACGAGCTCCATAGTGAAACTAGGCGTTGCTCAATTCCTAAAACGCCATGGGATGAAAGAGTGTGTCACCTTTGTGACACTAAGAAGGTTAAAGATAAAATGCACTTTCTCTTAGATTGTTCAGCCTATACCCAGATTAGATCTCATTTTCTAAATATTTGTACCACTACCAGCCTTCCTAACCTCTTAATTCAACAAAACTATGGTGATCTTGGAAAGCTTCTCTTAATGCTTTTCGAGCACATAAACAAAATTCTAAAGAATCGCAAGTAATCACTTACCCTCTTAAGGTACAATAGACCAATTCGGTATTAGTGGACGTTAATCATCATCATCGTCGTCGTCATCATCATCGTCATCATCATCATCATCATCATCATATATATATATAAGTTAGTGTTTGTATTGGATTCTGAAAGAGTTACAGATGGATATTAATCCTAATCATATGTGGCAGCGGTGCCCTTCTGGGAAACCACCACTGCCCTTAAGATAAAAAAATATTGTTGTTCCTATTCTTATGTGGCAGCGGTGCCCTTGCAGGAAACCACCGCTGTCAGTTGTTCAAAAAATATAGTTTGCCATGTCGATTCGACACAGGGCAAATGCTAATAACCATAAATATAAAAATAAGAAAAAAACTTCGGCCAACCTTCCATGGCTGCTTGTAGACGAAGAGCGACGTAAACATGGAACATAAAAAATTTAGAAACCTGGTCGGAGCCTAGGCCCGGTGTAGACCTGTCGCACTTGGGACTTGCCCTTGTCACGGTCCGCCATTGCTTGCCTGAGGTCCTGAAGGAAGGCCATCAACTTGTCAACCCGACTCTAGCGATCAAGGTCTCTGTGTTGCATATCCAACGTAATTGCCTTGAGCTCCCTCGGGGCCCGTTTGATGTCGCTTGAGTCCCTTTGAAGTTCGCTCAAGATGTCTATGTCAACTGCGCGGTCCTAGTGTCTATTGCTTGGTGAGAGCAGGGAGGCCGAGGAGGTGGAGGGGGAGAGGGCGGGGACGTTGGGGGGGTGGCGTGAGGGGGAAGGAGGAGGTGGCGGACGTCAAGGAGGGGAGGGGGGGGAGGTGCATAGCCCAATGAGTTTCCAAAGAGGTCGAACCACTCGACCCTACAGCCATATGGGTTTGAGAGGGGAGAAATCCCAGTGGTGGTCTCATGGAGAGGCTGAGCAGGGATGGGCGCCTCGACTGGGGCCAAGATAGGGAAGAGATCAGCTGTAGGAGGAAGAACATGAGCGACCGTATCAACAAGATCCATGGCAGGGAGAAAATCGGCCCCAGGAGGATGGTCATGGATGGGCGCATCAGCTGGAGCTCTGACTGGGGGAAGCTCGGCCTCAGGAGGATGGTTAGGGGTGGGCAGTTTCCTGCCCTTGGCCTCATACCAGGTGGCACCCCTTTTAGCCTTGCCTCTGAGGCAGGGCATGCCAAAAGCCAACGACAGTCTTGGAAAGAAGACTCTTAGGCCCGAGCTTTTGAGTCTGAGAGCCAAATGAAGATTGCACCAGAGGGGAGGCGAATTGTGAGCAGAATGCTCGAGAGAAAATAAGGAAGTTTGCACAAGAGAGAGAGAGAGGAATGCCTATGAGAAGGGGTGGAATTGACTAAGGAAAATCTGCGCACAACACCATGAAGTCGCCCGCATTCTAGAGCTTTCGACTCATGTGAGTGAAGGCTCGCGTCGAAGGATTGTAAGGTGGAAACAACGTGATTACATCCATGAGGTGATGAAGAGGGTGGGATGGGACTGGTTGGGTGCCAGGTGGTTGGCTGCCTGGCCAGGAGGCCTCCCCATGGCTTGGTCGCTTGCTGATCTCAAAAGCACCCCATCCGGGAGTAAAACTTAACTATATTAAAAATATATAAAAATAACAATAAAATTAAAAATACAAAACAAAATTATAATTAAAAAATTTAAAAAAAAGTCAAATAAAAAAATTAGAAAAAAAAAACAACAAACAAAATTATTATTATTAAAATTTTGGGCTTCGTGGGTGTAGAGGGGGCAATGCCCAACATTTCCCCCCTCCCCCATGGGCTTGGATTGCATGCCAGTCCATGCCCATGGGGGAGGGGGGTGATGTCAGGGCCCAAAATTTTAATAATAATAATAATTATTATTATTTTCACAGAAGCTGGTGGATTTTTATTCATTAAAAAGGCGTGGTCGAGACCACTGAGTACAAAAAGAGAGCCAAATTCCATAACAAAATTCCAGCTATGTCAGAGCTGCTATCAACCAAAATTATGTCCTACTATGTCTTAGCCAAGGACTAATACTACTACTATACTAAACTGTATATATTCGGTAATAAATATCGTTAATACAAATTGTAAAACAAAACATACTCAAGGTTTTAGAGCTAGATCCTATCCACTGAAATTTCCTAGCTTGTATGTGTCCTCAGAAGGCTCCACAAGGGCATTTAAATCTAGAAGATGCACCATCTCTGAAGCTGTCATTCCACCATTACTCTTTCCAGGGAAATAATTCCATGATCTGCATACCTATGAGCCAATTGGAGTTGAAGTGATGCTAATTGACTTCTCAAGTAGTCAACTTCATCCTGACGCTGACCTATCAAAATGAGACGTTGAACCAGAGTGTCTAAGGAAAATGAAGCAATTGGGCTAAGAGAACTAACTCAGATGATCAAGCGTTGTCTTTCCTCAAAGTCATTTGCCACAATTTTCTCATCATGAGTCCCATCAATATCCCAAGTATCCATGGTGTGCCAATTACCCAAAATATCCATCAATGTAACACACAAAGAACTCAAGAATGAAAATACAAGCGCCACTTTTGTAGGAGCGAAGAAATATGCAGAAAGCCCACTAACTTCTAACAATAAGGCACCAGATTTAGCCATAGGAATAAGAAAATTAAGAGCACAGAGAGCAGGAGTGACCTTCAACATCATAAAATTCACAATAGAATCCACCAAGAGTCCTTTATCATGCAAGAACGATCCCAACCCCAAACTCACCAAGCAAACCACCAATCTATCCTCTGAGAGGCCAAGAAATAATATGTCCGACGAGGATTCCTCCTCTCCATTAATAACAAAAAAATCATTTTCTCGAAGGGTAATAACATCCCCACGTACCTTCAAATCCATAGTCAGATAATGCCCCATGGGTTGGCCATGAAAATTCAAAGAATTGTTGACGACGCCTCCCAATTTTGGCATTCTATACTGTACTATTCCTTCCGCACCATGTTCAACTATATTAACAATGCTCCTCACCTGATTCAGATCCATCGAATTGGGAATGAAGTTGTACTAGGAGCATACAATCCTCAAGATATTGCATTTCTACCCATGAGCTAAGACGATTATCCCATGAATACTTATTCATAACTCTGTTGCTCTTTAAATGCCTGACATGACCAAGTCTTGAAAAATGCATGCGGCCTCCACATCGATGGAAGAGACATTCCACGTGTTCTAAGTGGAACCTACCCAATTTCCAAACCATAGCTACGAGGGAGTAATCACACACTCTACTCCATCCACCCCCATAAGACGAGGGGCTAATCATATTGCCCTGTTAGCCATTGCATTTGC
>ML782577.1:171920-198728 GCA_009831015.1 Picea engelmannii
GAGGAAGGATGAGTAGAAATAGTTGAGAAAGTATGGAGATTTGTCTGATGGTGAAATTTAATGTTTTCCCTTCTAAAAAGAAAATGTGTATATATGAATATTCATAATTACGTAACTAAACCATAGTTGTCTAAATAAAATTGATGAACTAGGATAATTGTAATTAAAGAATTTCACAAACATTTGGTTGGTTTATTGTCTTTTATAAAAGACTAGTCTTGTTGATGGATTGGATGCATGCATAAATTACTAAAGGGTGATAGTTATTGATTATTAGTACATGCACAAGACTTGTATGTACTAGCTACACATGCATTTCTTGTACATGTACACTAGTATGTATGAGCTTTCTTGACTGACTTACTAAAAATGTCGGTTAATTGTTATGAATGTGTGAACCATGTTTCTCTTCCTTTGTACCATGAGATACCTTAACTTCGGGACAAAGTTTCCTGAAGGGTGGGTGTATGTAACAACCCTGCTTAAATAGATGTATAGGGATTATTAATTATAATTAATTTGATAATCTGTCTGTCCTAATATGTTAGTTAAACAATAATTATTTCTTAAATAATATTAACTAATTAATTATTATTAATTACTTGTTCATATCGGTCAATGATTAATTAATTATTAATTGACTCATTAATTAATTGAGTAAAGAATTAAAGGGGTTAATAGTTTAATTTATTAAAGACTTACGTATATGGGGGGGGGGGGAAGAAACATTAATAAGGGGATAAGACATTAAATATAGGGATAAGATATTAATGAAGGGGATAAGATATTAATGAGGGGGAAGAGAGTCGATGAAGGGGGATATGACAGGGAGGAGTCTTACGGGGAGGAGGATTGTTTTTGGGGGAAGGAAGAATTATTGGAGGGGAGAAGACTGTATGGTTGGCTGGCTTATTTTTCTGGTGTGAGGAGTTTGATTTTTGGGGTTCTTGGTAAATCAGAAGTAGGGGGCACCAGTTTGCTGGGGGTTTTGGGCACGGGGGCCAGGATTCCTTTCGGTTTTCTGGAGCTAGAGAGCCAGATAGGCTGCTCCTAGCTGGCTGGGAGGTTAGTCGGTTGGGAAGAGTTGGTCAGTGCATCAGGCAACAAAAAAGCAACAGGCTGGACAACCAGCTCAACAAGAATTAGCATCAGAGCAGAGGTATTTGTATTATGTTAAGTAATTCTTATTTTGTTATGAAATTTGTTGTTCATTAAATTAATTTAACATGCTTATATGCTGAATGAAAGAAATTACTAGTCTTTCTGTGTAGAAGTAATCTTATCTGTGTCAATTTATGGATTTTTTTTTGTTTAAATTATTTTGGTCTCTACAGTTGCATATTGATATCTATCAATCCGAGAAATGAAAAGATAAATCTAAAAGGAAGACGAGTTGAGGTACTTACCCATTAAAGACGTTGAACTCCAAACCACTTATTTCTACAACTTCACTGCTTTGATAACAAGGACAGTATGAATGATAAGAACTTGATCAGGGCCAAAAACATTCTCCATGAATGCATTGAAGCCATGAAGAAGAAAGAGGAAGATCTTGACAGACAAGGGAAGCAGAGATCCAAGATGGAAAATTGCATCTCTATGCTTAGGAGAATAGGGGAGAAGTTAACCTCACCAGTATCTCTCGATGGGTCCAAAGTCAGTTCCTTGTTGACCGCCATGCATGGAGCCAAGGTGGCCACTATTTTTGTATCTGGGGTTGTTGTTGATGCCCTGTTGGTTAAACCTAGAAGGCCCCAACCTCAATAAGAGGTTGTCATCTGTTCGTCTGTCCAATCCCAACATGCCATCTGTTCATATGTATTCGATGAAACCTTTCTTTCCACGTGTTATTTAAGGGGAGGTTCTTCGAGGGGCTTCGTCCTCTGTCTAAAGATAATAGAAAGTTGTCCTGTGGTAATCAATACTGACCAATCTTCTATCTCCATGTGTTTTTTCTTAACCGACTCCAAATCTTCCGTTGTTGTTAACATTTGTTGTTCTCATTTCCACCATCATCGCAAACGTCTGACACAAAGAAGAACAAACCAAGGTGACCAATAAAGGTAGCATGCAAATTGTGTACATGGACAGAGCATCAGGTGAGGATGATCCTGAAGCTACCCACGTAAAGACACTCGTTGTTGTTCTTGCCAGGTACACACAATAACGATTTGGGGATTTCATTTCTTTGGCGCAGTAATCTTGCCCCTTATTTCAAAATTTATCTTTGTTTCTATTTCCGGTGGAGATGAATGTGTAGAATTCACTTGGTAAAATTGATGTGCATTACTCTGAAAATATGTGTTGTTCACCAAGATTTTCCTGATACCCTTTGATCTTGACTATGTGTTGGGTTTAACATGGATCTGGCCCTTGGGTTTTTTTCACGCAGTAGTCTTAGGTGTAAAGCAATTGTGTTTGTTTATTTTTTTATTTGTACCATCCTACCATTCCATCCCAATGTTAGTAAGATGCCTTTTTGATGTGGATTATGAGAGGTGAAATTTCATAGACTTGAGAAACTGTTAGCCAGATGACAACATCAAAGACATTTTTTGTTGTAGAAGTTGTAGACCGAATGGAGCAAATATGTCTTTCAAACCTCTGGCATTCCATATACTCCAATCCTTCAAACATGTGGATCTTCTGCAGTAATCCAAGTCTGTAACTCTATACATAGAAATTTGAAGTGGAACTCTATACATTGAAATTTGAAATCATAGAGTTAGTTCCTTAGGGACAATGAAGTAAAATAATCCTCTTACCATCATACTCCCTCCCTTTACGGACTTCAGACTTGACCCACATGTCCTCAGTTCGACTCCCTTGCAAAATCCTGAAATGACTAAACCCTCCCAAAACCAAAGATGGCACAGTAGTCCCAAAAGTTATTCATTGAAGTCACGTCTATTCAATGGAATTCGAAAGAGAAAATGGGGGAAATGGGTTTCGTAAATTCAAATGACCAATTCCAATTGAAGAATTTGGCTGGGCTCCTACCACACTCCGTAAAAGGTTGCCCGCGCATAAGAATTTGTTGTGTCCTACCTCAGAGGAGCCAAGGCCAAACGCAACTTTCCCCACTCCCCGCAGAAAATTCCATGTGCTTCGTCCCTATCGCCACTGCAAATTCAAGCCGTAGTGGCCAAGTTCGCCTCAGAGGAATTATGTCTGCCTTCGAAAAACGACGTGGCATCCTCATCATCCAGTTTAGAATTGGAATGCGACATTGACGCTCAATACATTATAGTGGAGCATGATCCGACATTTCGAGATTCAATACCACTTGAACGTATGGAGAGTGGCGGCCCTAGCAGGTCTTCAAATGTGGATGATATTACTCCCTTGGATGTGTCAGTGGAGGATTTTTGGATTTTCCTCTAGTTGATGAAACACTGGGGACCGAGGGTTTTCTTACAAAACAAATCTGCCACTGAGATTCGGCCATAAAAGTTCAGTTAAATTAAATTATATTATTATTTGACAAGTTTATGAGATTGGTGAATTGATGCTCCTTCTGAAAATGACAACTTGAGCCACCGCCTGAAAATGGCGGCCACCTCTATATTTTGATTTATATAAAATTAATCTACATATATTGATAACCGACTGTAATGCAAAAAATGGTGTTCTGAAACCATTCCTATAGTGGCTTGCTTCACCACGGAGTCATTCAAATTGTTCCAAGGAATGATTCACATAAATACAACAAAATCTTATCATGACGAGACATCATGTTGGCAAACATCATTGTCATACACAATGAAGACAAAGGGGATACATGACAAAAGACAACACTAATCCACAATGTTGCAGGGTTATCAAGACTAGAGAGTCTGGCAGGGTTTCTCTTTACAACATCCTCAATGTTGTGTCGTTATCCGTTCTTCATCATCAACAAGAAAAACACATCTACTCTCAAAATTTTACATTAACTCTAAATATGTAATTTTAGATATATACTTTTTTCAACATTAGTTGGTGTTGTATTGATGAGAGTTTAAATCTTTTGAATATGTGTTTGTGTTTGCTTCTTGAAAATCACAAGTTCAACTTCAAAGAATATAAAATATGTATATGTACATAAATTAAACAATCAAATAACATTGATTCAATTCAATCAACTTTTAAATTTGTTAAAGAAAATTTATTAAATTGATTTTTAAACTTGTTAAAAAAATTCGGGCAACAACATAACGTCACATTTGCATCCAAATTTACGCTATGAAATGCTAAAGAATTATGTATTTTTCAGTGTGTTGGTCTCGTCTCTATCTCTAACAATGTGCTTTATGAAACTTAATTAGCAGTTACAACATTGCCTATGCTTTTCTTATGCCTTGATGATGATCATATACTACCGTGAAAAGTGATCCTGTAAATCCCTTACAAACCAATATTTTTATTAAAGAATCTCATAATTTTTAGCTTCAAGAAATTGAATTTATATCAATTATAGTAATGTGTAGATGCCTTACAAGACAATTTTTTTATAATGAATCTCTTAATTTTTAGCTTAACAATAGAACCCAGATCTTTAAACAATGTAACCACACCAATTCACTTCGGTGTTTCCTTTCCCCTGCTTCAGGGGTATGTTAGTAATAATCTAATTTTAAGGTCACGACCAAGCCAGACACCAAATTGGTGTATGAGACCCCCTCTTCCCAACGATTTTACTGGTAAATTCTACGGAGGTATACATACCCTACACCCCTCTGGATTTGAACATGTGACCTCTTAGGAGGAAACACATGCTCTTAACCATTAGGCTCACTCAGGATGTATAAATAATCTATTTTTAAGGTCAGGACCAAGCCAGATACCAAATTGGTGTATGAGACCCCCTCCACCCATCGATTTTACTGGTAAAGTCTACAGAGGTATACATACCCTATCCCTTCTGGCTTTTTTATTTTTTTTATGTTTATATATATATATATATATATATATATATATATATATATATATATATATATATATATATATATATATATATATATATATATATATATATATATATATATATATTGTTTTAGTTTACGTTTTCTTTTTTTTAATTTAATGTTTTCATTTTAATTTTAATTTTAGTTTGTTTTTTAATTTTTTTAATAAAAAAATGTTTTTTCATGTTTTTTTTTTTCACTTTCCATGTTTTAAATTTAGTGTTTTAAGAGTCATATTTTTTCCAATAATTTTTTTAGATTTTACTCTTTTAATTAATTTTTTGATTAAAAAATTGCAATTTGCATTTTTTTCACTAGTATTTTTTCTTTATTTCCAAAATATTGTTTTTCCTTAAAAAAGAGAATTTGTTTACGGGTGTTTTTTTTTTCTAATTTAATTATTTTCTTAATGTAATTTATTAAAATAATAATAATAATTAATAAATAAACTATCAAGTAATAACACTTGTATATTTATGAGTCGATTTTTAGTGTTTTATTTGTGGTGGTGTTACTAGTTAAGGCAAGAGTTTCAATTAGGTCATAATTTTAACTCAAAAAAATGTGGTGTTACTAGTAGCATCACTTTTCAATTAGAGGATCAATTTCAAGGTTTTTTTCTGCAATGTCAAGACCACAATTTTAAACAAGTCACAATTTTAACCACCTCCAAAAAAAGGGGTTCTACTAGTAGCACCACTTTTTGAAACAGGGGTAAAAAGAATCACTATAAAAAAACGAGAACTCTGGAGATTTCTCATTAAGTTGGTAACTTTGTTAACATTGGTCACCATATGATAATTAACTTTTTTGATACCATGCTTGAGGTGATAATCCAAACTGGAACCAAATATAACAATGCCATATCATCATGTTGAGAAAATGGATGTCATACAAGACAACATAATATCATTTCTCTTTCCTAGGGGACCCCACCTATTATAATTTTTAAAATTATTTAAATGGGTTATAGGCTTCACAACTCTTTGTGAACTTTTTTGGAATAGGTGGACGAAGTATGGGTCAACACATGGCAACTCCACAAGGTAGTCTAGTCTTAGTAGACTAGAACTCAGAATACCTGGTTTCAATCTTAGAACTTTTGATTTTGATTTGATGATTGTATTTTCTTCTCGTGAATGATGTTTCAAAAAAAAAATTAGATCATAATTTCATGTATGTTAACAGTAAAGACACTTATGGAAGGGAAGAATGGGAAAGAAAAAAGCATGGAATAATTGTATCAATCGAATTGCAACAAGGTGATTCAGTTGGTGTGGCAAGTACTCAACAAATAACATTGTGGAAATATGAAAGATAATCTATTTGTCTTGTGTTGTTTGTATTCTTCATCATTCAAGTCAAATTTAACAAAAGTTTGCAAAACAATGAATAGTAATGTAACTTGACTGATCCAATTGCTTGACTAAATCTTCCAGCAATAAAACTCAAGTAAATGAAAAGGAAAGCAAATATCAAAATATACACAAGAAAAACTCTAAACAAACCAAAATCAAATATATACAAGAAACATTATAGATATAATCATTAAAAATATTAGTCTAATTCAACATAGTGTTTCAGATGTGAATCGTTAGTAGTATATGAAAATAATCGACCATCTTTGTCTTTGAGTATGTAATAATTATTTCCAACGACATAGGAGATTATGTAAGGGCCTAGCCATAGCTTCTAAATTTTTGAATGTTTACCTTTATCTGCATGTGCAAAATCCTATAGAAGCACTCTTTCACCAACTGCAAAAGTAGTTGATTTAGCTTTCTTATCGAACTATTTTTTAACGCTTTGTTGCCTTTTCTTTAGATTATCAAGAGCATAACTCCTTTGTTCTTCTAGGGCCAACAAAACATTTAGTCTTTGAGGGATATTCGTAGAATTCAACTCTTCAGCCTGCAAGGCTAATCTGAGAGAGGTAAGTTCAAGTTCAACATGCATGACAACTTCCTAGCCATATAAAAACTGAAAAGGAGTATGACCTGTGCTCATCTTAGTGGTAGTACTATATTCTCATAAGGCATAATTCAGTAAGGTATGCCACTGGCGGGGTTTGTCATTAATGATCTTCCTTAAAAAAATTGCCAAATTTTATTTGTTCACTCGAATTTCCCATTTCCATGAGGGTAATAAGTTGATGAAGTGAAAATTTTCACTCCAAATTATTAAGGAATTGAGTCAACTTTCCAGATATGAAAGCTGGTCCATTATCATAAATGATCTCAATTGGAAAACCAAATTGAGAGAAAATATTTGTTCCAAGAAAGGAGATTACTTGTTCATCCTACACATGCTTAAGAGAAATCGCTTCAATCCACTTTCTAAAGTAGTCTGTGGCAGTTAGGATAAAAATATGACCCGTGGAAGACCAAGTATTAATTGTTCCAACAAATTCTAATTCCCATTTAGAAAATTTTCCCTACCGACAATTTTTTGACATTTGATACAAGATTGTACAAACTTGTATGAATCCTTACAGATAGAAGGCCAATAATAAACAATTCTTAATATTTTATATGTAGTGGATTTGGAAGCAAAGATCCCACCTATGTGAGTATCAAAATCTATTGATCCATGGATTTTTTTAAAAATCATTTGGGTTGCTGTATCATCAACACAACATAATAGAAGTCCATCAACAGTCCTATGGAAGAGTGAAGTAATTAAAATTGAATATTTGGAAGCCTAAAGGAAACTCTTCCTAAGTTCGTGATTCTCAATATTATCAGGATATCTTTCATATTGTAAATAATAAATTATGTCATGATACCAAGGATGTGTTCCTAGATCAAGATTATCATATTCTATTAGGAATAATGTAGACAAGGAATCTTCATTAGTTTCAGAAGAATATCATGGTTTAGGATACTGAGCGAGGTGCAGATAGAGATCTCATCCCTTGATTGTATTATAATTTATAATCATGAAATCATGTTTTTGGATTTTGGAAAGCCAATGCGCGAGCTTTCCAGATAGATGTGTTTTTTAAAGAAAAAAATTGACTGCGGGGTAAAGGGAATTTTATCTGAGTATGCTTACCAAGAATGAAATGATGAAATTTCTCAATAGCTTTAACAAGAGAAAATGCATGTTTTTCGATTAAAGTATATTTGAATTCATCTTCAGATAAACTTTGGCTCATGTAAGCTATTGGTTGTTCATTATTATGATCATCTTTTTGAAGAAGAATTGTAGACATAACTTCTTCAGTGGAATTAGTATATTTGATAAAATATTTTGTAAAATTAGGCATTGTCAATACTAGTGAAAAACTAATTGCATTTTTAATTTCTACAAATGTTTTTTCAATAGTATCATTCGAGGAAAAATCTTGATCTCATTTTAACAAATTATAAATAGGTTTCACCATTCTAGCAAACTCAGATATAAATATTTTGACAATATTGATCTTACCCATTAATGATTGAAATTCTTTTTTGGAAGTTGGAGCTTGAATTTTGAATGGTAATAACTCTCTCTGAATCAATACTAACGACTGAATAAGATACAATATGTCCGAGGAGTTTTCCTGCAATGCCACACAAAATGGATTTTGTAGGATTTAATGACATACCATTTTTTTTGCAACAGAGAAAAACTTGTCTAAGATGATCAAAATGATCTTCTCGAATTTTAGAATACACAATTAAGTCATCAAGATAAATTTGAATAATTTTACCGATCAGATCATCAAAATATCTTTGCATAGCTCGTAAGAAGGTATCACCTGCATTGATCAAGCCAAAATGAATACGCTCATAAGAAAAGGTGCCCAAATGTGTAGTAAAAGTAGTTTTATATTTGCGAACTCTCTTGATGCGTATTTGATTATACCCTGAGAAACTGTCAAGATGTGACACCATTTGAGATCCTTCTACTTGTAAAATTAATTCCATATTATGAAGAGGAAAATTGTCTTTAACACTCACCCTATTCAAGACTCAGAAATCAACACATAATCTAATATCTCCATTCTTTTTCCATACCGAGACAAGATTTGAAACCCATTTTGAATATGTTACAAGGAAAATTATGTGAGAAATTAAGAGCTTCTCAACCTCTTTTCTAATAATTGCTTCAAGTGCAAGATTTATCGATATTTGACTTTGTCTTACTGGCTTCACTTATCCTTTAATAGGAATTGCATGTTGTATTATGCTTGGATCAAAACCAGGAAAATATTCATAGGACCATGCAAAAGCATCATGATATTCACAGAAGAGATCCATGAACTTTTGTTTCATTTGTTCTGAAAATTGAGCTCTAATTTTTAAAATATTTGGATCCTCTTGAGTCCCAATGTCCATAGGAATAGTCTCACCTATTTTTCTTTTTGACTCCTCCTCTATGCTTTTCTTCTAGCTACTCACATCGCTAGATGAGAATGAGTTTTTGAAAGGAGTTAATCCCTTGGGAAATTTCTTATCTTCCAAGGATATGCTTTCTTTCTTTTTCAAGGTCTCATTCTGCAAAAAGGAACATATGCTTTCATCATCATAGAAAAAATTTCAGGATTCAATGTTGCCTGAAAATTGAGGATGATATAGAGACATAAAGGTACAATATGGTATTTCAGGGAGTAATTTCCTTGTAGGGATGGCCCCAAAAACATGTAACTTATCTACCATTGAATTTATATCTCTCCCAACATGATTTGTAACATCCCCACTCTAATCCCCAATTTTATTAATGCATAATGTAGATATGAAATGTGGCCACGACCAAACAATGTATATGTGAATTACATTTCTGAATTTTAATAATAAAATGTGATTCCAACTGCTATGGGATATGGATAGACACGGGGGTTGAATTAATCCACAATAGAGGGGAGGGTATAAGAGAATGTCCAAGAGGGGTCCAAGGGGGGAATTATCCATGTCTATTAATTCAACCCACTTCCTAAAATTACTATTGGTATATGAACCTTCTATTTTGTTGTTGAGTGTTCCCAAAGCCAATCATTGATTGCATGTAAGAGAGTGGGTGTGAGAAGTTACATCCCATAGTTGTGGGAGAATGGGGTGTTGGAAATATTGTTGTGAATGAAATCAATGATAGGGGGAGCCTACATGTATTCAAGATAAATATTACAAGCCTATAGATGTTCAAGATAAACATTGCAAGATGGATATTGTTGACAATATTATTTTTGGATTTTTTATTATTAGTTTGGATACACTATATTTGAAGGAATTTTTACCCTACATACATAGGTAAAATTGGAGCATAAGTTATATGGTTGGAAATATTATTCCGAGACCTTTCCAATGGTATATGGAATTCCCTCTAACTCCCTAAGAATGAGGAGATATGATTTTTTTTGTTTGACATCCAAGCTTGAAAATTAGGGTTGGCTTAGCCAGTCTTTACAGGTTGGCCTTGAAAGTGGGGACATAATTACTATAAATATAGGATATAGTTTTTCATTTGTAGAGAAACCAAGCAAGAGAACAAGTATGAGGTGTGCTAAAGGCGTTGGGGTGTCTTTCTGGGATCTAAAGGACTGCAAGATAAGTCTAAGATATTTTCTTGAGGTATTTCTTGTTCTCAAGGTGAGCTATGAAGTACTAGAGGTTTGTGATGTTGTTGTGTGCACTATTTTGAGGTTGTGATGTTGTCGTTAGTGGATGTTATCGTCAGTGATTACATTTTGGGAATGGTATTGTTAGTATTGATAATGGACAGATAAAGACACATAATTTCTTGTATGTTGAAGAGTTAAAGCATAATATTCTAAGTGTCGAACAATTGTGTGATCAAGGTTACAACCTCACATTTCATTCTAAAGGGTGTGAGATAAGGAAAACATCCTCAAGAAAATTAGTGGCAAATTCAAACATAACCTCAAGCGATGTATACATACTCGATAAAGTCAAAGGATATTTTTTTTGCATTGGAATGATATCTCTCTCATATCGTCAGTAAAGGGAAGCACAAGATCAAGGGGAGCAACCCTTTGCCATTGATGTCAAAGAGGGAGAAGTTGCAGATAGAGGAAGAATTGGAGACACAAGGAGAGTTGTAGATAGTGGGAGTATTATTGAATTGACTAAGGGTTTCCATTAATGAAAAAGGGGGATATTGTTGGAAATATTGTTGTCATTGATGTCAAAGGCAGGGGGAGCCTACAAGTGTCCAAGATAAATATTACAAGATGGAGATTGTTGGCAGTATTATTTTTGGATTTTTGATGATCAATTCGGATACCCTATCTTTGAAGGAATTTTTACCCTACATACCTAGCTCAAATTGGAGCACAAGTTACATGGTTAGAAATATTATTCTAAGACCTTTCTAATGATATATGGAATTCTCTCTAACTCCCCAGGGATGATAAGATATGAATTTTTCCATTCGACAACCCATCCATAAAATTGAGGTCGGCTCAACTAGTCTTTACAGGTCGACCCTGAAAGTGGGGATAAAATTACTATAAATATAGGATATGTTTTCACATTTGTAGAGAAACCAATAAAGATATCAAGTTTGAGGTGCGCTAAAGGTGTTGGGGTGTCTTTCTGGGATCTAAAGGTGTGCAAGAGAAGTATAAGGGATTTTCTTGAGGTATTTATTGTTGTCAAGGTGCGCTATGAAGGACTGAAGGTTTGTGATGTTGTCGTGTGCACTATTTTGAGGTTGTGATGTTTTCGTCAATGGATGTTGTCATTAGTGGATGTTTCCATTAGTGATTACATTTTGGGAATGATGATATGAGGATTTCTATGGTTTGAAGGATTTTATATGGAATGAAGCATGCAAGTGAAGTCAAAAGTACTTTTTGTATGAAGATCTTGGATTAGTGTCTACACACATCTTGTTGAGTTGGTGCTCAGTTCAGGAGATTGGTGTCTCCAATAGGTTGGTGCCCGTATCTTGTTGAGTTGGTGCTCAATTGAGGAAATTGGTGTCTTTTGTAGGTTGGTGCCTACATATTTTTTATTTGGTGCTCAGTTAGGAGATTAGTGCCTCCAGTAGGTTGGTACCTACATCTTGCTGAGTTGGTGCTCAGTTAAGGAGATTGTTGTCTCCAGTAGGTTGGTGCCTACAATCTTTGTAACATTAGGTTGGTGCCTACAAACATTTATAAAGATAAGTTTTATGTTTTTCTCCCGATTGTGTTCCCATGTCAAAATCTGTGCATTGTGATTTGAGTTTATATGTGATTATTGTTTCTCAACAAATGAATGATTGATGAATGGTTAAATAAATAAAAAAGTATCGTTTATTGATTCACACCCCCTCTCAGTATAAGCATAAGTTCAACATGGGGGTTGAGTACCATCATCTTTGGGAAGTGTGCAAGTCAAGTAAGCAAGAAAAGAGATTAACAGTTTGAGACAATCAAGTTTTGGCATGAATGAAGAGAAGAGAAAAAAAAATAGGAGCTTTGGAGATGGATAAAACATGGAGGGAAAATTCTAGAGCATATTTGGAGTAGAAGAATGAAGAGCCAGGTTGGCAGGCCTAAAATGTGAACTCCTGTGTGAGTTTCATTGTAACAACAAGTGATTGTTGTTGTTTACAGCTGGTAGTTTTCCTTACAGTGAGTTCCCTTGAGTTCCCAATAGAGATATTATTGGTTACATGTGCCAGAGAGACCCCGATAAATGAGTGGGATGCCTGATGGACTGAGAGAAATGAAAAGGTACATTCTTTGGGTTGGGCAGGTTGAGAGGAAGAGAGCTAGTGAAAAATCGAAATAGATGTAGGGGAATACCAGTGGGTTATGTGATTTCTAAGCTATGAGTATACAGTGAGAGACCACTCTCTTTTGTGGATTTCTAGCCCCATATCAGGGGTGACTTGCTATTGAGATTTTGAACTACAAGTCTATGGTTGGGTGGAACGTTTGTCCCAAGTAGTTTATTCCACAACCATTTTTTAAAGATAAGTGTTTTTTCTTGTTTCTATGTTGCATTATGATTTTAATTGATGTGTATTAACTATGTGTTTGAGAAATAATTGTATGTTGTTGTGTTGAGTTATTTAAAATACATTCATGTCATTGTTAGCATGCTATATATGCATTTAATTATGATATCAGACAATAGTTAAATCCATGCGTATTTCGTCGCTGGTAAGCTACATGAAATTAGTTAGCAGAGAAAAAATCATTTTTATGTGTTTTTCGTGTAGTAAGGATCCTCAACTAGGCTAGAGAATGTTACAGATTGGTATCAAGGCTTCTAGTTCAACAATGTACCCATATGGTCCAAGAACAAGTGTAAATTTGGTAAACATTTGTTGTTAGAGACTAGTTATGTGACAGATTTGAGGAAAATGATGAATTCCAGAGTGAAATCCCCAAATTTATAAACCATTTAGTTTGAAGTTGCCTCAGAACCCTCTCAGTTGTGATCAACGACATCAATCTGCAGAGTTGCAGAGTTAAAATTCAACTTTAAAGGTGGAATTTCATGTTTGAATGACCTCTGTAGAGTTGGGCGAAGTTTGATGGATCGATAAATGAGATCGCGTTTGATTTTGAGATCAATGACTTAGATTCATCGTGAATAGATTTTAAAACTTATAAGGTTTTAAAATATTGGAAAGGTCTAGCAAATTGACGACCAAGATTCATTTTCGACGGTTGGGAAAATGAGATAGATCGACGATATGGATTCATTTTTAGTCGTTTGGAAGTTGGAGAATACCATTTTGAATGGTAGATCGATGGTCCAAATTAATTTGGGAGTTGTCCAAGAGAATTCACCGATAGCTGATGGTAGGTTTGACTAAATTGGAAAAGTGTTTTAGTGGCTAACGTAAATTTCCAAAGGTCAATGGCTGGGTTAGAAAATTTGGCAAAGTGTTTTGTTTGTCAACAAAAATCATTGATGACTGATGGTCGGGTTAGCCATTTTAGCAAGGTGTTCACTTGGTAAGAGGAATCACCTATCGTTGATGACCCATGATCAGGTCGGCCAATTTGACGAAGTCTTTGGATCACCCAAAAGAATTTTTTTTTTGTTGATGAAGAAAAGAGGAGGATGACATGTCATGCCATGTTAGCATCCATGTGTCATGCTACATTAGCCAAGTTGACACCTCAAGATGACATGTCATGCCACATTAGCCAAGTTGACACCTCAGGATGACATGGCATGCCACGTCAAAAGTTTCCATGTCAGTCAAGAAATGGTCAATGGTCAACGATCGGTTCAACCAAATTGGTAAAATGTTTCATTCTTCCATAGGAATCGGTGATGGTCGGGTCAGTCGCTTTAGCGATGTCTTGTAAGTTGGTTTCCAAAGGAAAGGGTTGATGGTTGGATCAATAGTTTGGTAGGGTGTTTCATGCGCCCAAAGGAAAACGTTGATCATCGATCGTCGATAGAATGCAAACAAATGGTCCATATTTCTCCCTATTTCGAAATAAACAACTCATATTAAATGTCATTATAACAGTAAACAAATCATTTTTCTATGGAATTTTCATATTTTTGAAGGTCTTAAACTTGCGGGGCGATTTTGAGGCCCTAAACAATGTTTTTAAGCAGTCAATATTTACAAAAATAGGGTGACCCTATCCCTGAAAATTAAATAAAAGAACTTAGAGAGAGATTTCCAACGAGCTACTCTGGGCGCAAAACAGAGCACGTATGAAAAAGTTACAATTCAAACAGTTAAGGTAAAATTTTGACACTAGTTTACTTCCAAAGGGAATAACTCCTTACTTAGAAGTTAATTTGAGGCACAAGAGTAGTCTATGGAAATGTTATGAACCATGAAAGACAACCATGGAGCCAAATTTGGAATCTGGGTATGTAAAAATGTGCAGGAAGAGAAAGAAGACACCTGTAGCATACAAGGATAAAATGGGAAAACAATCTAAACTTCTCCAGACCATAACTTTCAACTAGGAGCTCAGATTTGAGCAAACAAATAGTCGTTGGAAAGGTATTAAGGAGAAGAAGACATATTTCCACACAAAATTTTTAATTGGGTGTTAAAAATTCTTAGAAATTAATAAAGTAAATTCTATAGTAGTAAGTGAGTGGAAATTGCAGCATGTGAATGTTGTAACTTTTCGCTTAGAACTCAAAATGAGGCGTGAGTACATCCAATTGAGATATTTTTCAGAGAATAATATGTCTAAGGAATCAGATTCTGAATTAGCACATTGTGTCCTTCATAAATTGAGATGAAGAATAATTTGTAATCTAGTTAATGAAATATTGTGTAGTATGCATGTGCTAACAATAATTATCACATGCACATTTCTTGCAGAATTAGAGGTACAAGAAAATAATACTTGGTTCTTATATGAGGACTAGAGTTATGGAATATGCCTAGGGATATTACAACCATGAGGAGGAGGTCATAGGTCTATATTTCAATATGGGAAATGTTGAGACATAATCTAATGGAAGGAGAGGTAGGTAGAAGCCTGTAACTATGAGAATCTTGCATAAAAAAGTACAAATCTATAGGGAAGATAATGAAATAATTATGAAATATCAGAAAGAGATACTTCAAAGTATGAATATGTTGCATATGCAAGTTAACAAATAATTCGACACCAAGCTAGCAACTAGTGCTAGAAAAGTGACCTCATCCATATCCCATAGAATAAGAGAGGATCATGGGAATGATGGGAAGTCAAGAAGCATGAGCAGGTGCCATTATTGTCCAATAAAATCCACTAAAATAACTCATGCAAGTTCAGGGCTAGGGAGAAGCCCAAATGTGTCTCATGTCCGGAGACAAAGGAGAAGGCTTGAGGCAAACATCTTGCAAGCTGAACTCAAGAAAATTAAGCCACCAACTTTCAATGGTGAGCACAATAAAGGAGAAGAGGTTGTGTCCTGGCTGTTTGAAATGAAGAAGTATTTCAAGCTGCATGATTACCACTCAAGGGTAGAGGCTAGAATTGCAACCTACCACTTGCAAGGAAAGGAAACCATGTGGTGGGGTCAACTTAAGAAATCCAAGCACCTTGATGAGAAGAAGATATCATGGAGTCATTTCAAAGGATATTTCCAAGATAAATATTTTTCTGAGCATTATTATGAAAGGAAGGTGAAAGAATTCATTGAACTCAAGTTTGGAAGCATGACAATGGATGATTATGAGAAGAGGTTATTTGAATTGTTGAAGTATGTGTATTTCATAAGGGATGAAAAAATAAAAATACAAAGGTTTCTAAGTGGGTTACCCTCTTTCTACAATGAAAAAATACAATATGATAACCCTAGGACTTTGGAGGAGGCCATAAGGAGAGAAAAACATATTTATGAGTAGAGGAGAGGAAGGCAAGTTTTCCAAAAAAATTGGAATGAAAAGATGAAGGGTAAACATGATCAAAGGAAACAAAATTTTAAGCCACCCTTTTTCAAGAACAAATCCCAAACAAATCAGCAAATCCAGTTAACCGAAAAAGAGGATAAGACTACAGATTCATTTGGGAAAAGGCCAAGGAAGCAAACTGTACAATGTTGGGGATGTGAGAGAAATCACTTATATAGGGATTTCCCTCACAAAGGAGAAATAATGAAGGATTCACACAACATTGTGGAGGATTAAATAGCACAGAATACATGAGAGGAATATTTCCAAGGATTTATGCAGCCTTTGACAACAAGCAAGCAAAGTATCAATCCCCCATGATTGAAGTGGAAGGTAAGATTGATAATCGTCTCATAGAAATTTTAATTGATTCTCGATCCAACCATAGTTACATAAATTCTAACATTGTTGAATGATTTCACTTGAAAAGGAGTAAGCATAAGAAATCTTGCTTGGTTCAGTTAGCCACAAGGGCTAAGAGGAAAATTAATGAGCTAGTTAAATATTGTCTGATAGACATGAATGGACTCTGTATAAAGATAGATATAAACATCATACCATTGGGTTCATATGATTTTTTTATTGGCATGGATTGGTTGGAAAAACACCATGCTATCCTAGACTATTACAATAAGACAATCACATGTATTGATGAAAAAGGGAAGCAGGGCAAGGTTCCAGGCATTCCAAGAGTTGTAGATGTTAGAGAAATTTTATCTATGCAGTTGAAAAAGAGCTTCAGGAAGGGATATCATCTTTTTGCAACCCATATGGAAGAGGCAACCAAAAATAAAGTGGAAATCATTGAATACCATCTCTTGATGGATTTTGAATATTTTTTTGGGGAAATCCAAAGACTTCCACCAAAGAGAGACATTGATTTCTGTATTGATTGGTGCTAGGAGCTACCCCCATGTCCAAGAAACCTTACAGAATGGGCACACCATAGTTGAAGGAGTTGCAGATGCAACTTGAAAATATATTAAATAAGGGGTATATATGTCCAAGTGTGTCACCTTGGGGTGCCCCAATGTTATTGGTAAAGAATAAGGATAGAACCTCAAGGTTGTGTATTGATTTCAAACAACTGAATAAGGTCACCATAAAGAACAAATATCCCTTGCCAAGAATTGATGACTTATTTGATCAGATTAAAGGTGCAATGATAGTTTTCAATATTAACTTGATATCAGGTTATCATCAAGTGAGGATAAAGGAAGAAGACATCAACAAGACAACATTTAGGAGAAGATATGAGCATTATGAATTCATGGTAGTACCATTTGGACTATCAAATGCCCCAACTATTTTTATGTTTCTAATGAATGGAGTGTTCAGGGAATACCTGGACAAGTTTGCAATTGTGTTCCTTGATGATATACTCATTTACTCAAATACAAAGGAGGAACATGATAAACATTTAAGAATTGTGTTGCAAGTTTTAAGAGAGCATAAGTTGTATGCCAAGCTAAGTAAGTGCATCTTTTATCAAAATAATATACATTACTCGGGGCATATAATTTCAGTAGAAGGTATAGTAGTTGATCCAGAGAATATATAGGCCATTAGAGGATGGCCAACACTAAGGAATGTTATAGATGTCAGATCATTCATGGGCCTTGCAGGGTATTATCGAAGATTCATAAAAGGATTCTCAAATATTGCAATCCCAATCACTTCTTTGCAAAAGAAGGGAGAGAAATTTGAATGGACTCCCAAGTGTGAAGAGATAGTTTAGTAGCTGAAAGAAATATTAAAAAGTGCGTCAATATTGAAGATTGCATATCCGGATGAAGATTTTTTGGTGTACATTGATGCATGCAAGGAAGGGCTCGATGGATTCCTCATAGAAAAAGATCGTGTGGTATGATATGAGTCCCAAAAATTAAAATAACATGAAAGGAACTATGTTATTCATGATATAGAATTAACATCCATTATTCATGCATTAAAAATGTGGAGACATTACCTCATTGGGAGGAAATTTGAGCTAAGGACATACCAATGTGGTCTGAAACATTTGTTTGGACAAGCCACATTAATTGCCAAACAAACTAGATGGATGGAATTCCTTAGTGAGTATGACTTTGAGCTTAAGCACATCAAAGGAAAATAAAATCAAGTGGTTGATGCATTCAACAAGAGATAACATGAGATGCATAATGTAACCATCAACATGTATAAGAATTATCTGAAAGATAAAATTGTTGTAGCTGTAAATTCAAATCAACATTATTTGAAAATAAAAGAAACATACAATAAGGAAATTTACAACAAAAATGACTTTGAGCTAAAAGAAGACGAAATTATCATGTACAAAGACAAAGTATATGTGATGAATTCCAATGAGTTGAAAAATACAGTGATGAAGGAAATGCACAATGTGACATATGTTGGGCACCCAGGATATCATAAAACAATTGCAGTTGTAAGAAGCCAATACTTTTGGTTGGGATTGAAGAAAGAAGTGTCATTTTTCACATGCCACTCTATGTGACTAATTTAAGATCTAAAAATTGCTTCTTAATTATCTATCTGTCACTGAACAAATTTACACTAAAATTATTGACTGAAAACATATGTAGTCGAAGCAACAAGATCGTAGATGAATCATCAATACACAAGAGAGACAATAATTTTATTTTGTAACTTTATCCAATCCTTCAAATATGAGGACAAAACTAGTCCTCTCAATGTCACCAAGGATGAGGACAAAATTAGTTCTCTCAGCTAATACAATGTCACCAAATATGAGGACAATTTTGTCCTCCAATAACCACACAAATCAAAATACCAAACCTCAACAATGTTCTAGAAATATCCTCTACCCATGAATCTGATGTAGACCGCTTGTACAACCCACAGACGTCACTTGTGTACCTATACAGATCTGTATCTACCAAAAAAATTAGATACATGATTTACCTTACTAGAAACCTGTGTATATACGCAGTTTTCTCCACTGCAATCCGCATATACCCTATACATGATTCTTCCTCCTTCAAACAACGTATATACACACTTCATCCTCTTTCAAACCGCGTATATTACAAAAAAAAATATCCACACATGCAACCTTCTTCACTTCTCTCTTAAGGGCCAAATTCACCACCTTGTAGACTTTCCCTTTGTTGAGATCACCAAGCATCCTAGCACAAGTGTAGAATCACTTTATTCTAACTCCATTATTCCATGTGATCGTTATGTCACAATGAATTCTCTCCTATTTATACAATCCTTAGGGGTCACCATAGAATCCCCTCCATAAGTCAACATCAACTTAGGCTTTCCTTGTGGGGATGAATCCCTAACACAAGCCCACAAATCCCATCATCAAACCCATGAAGCCCACACTCAAATCCAAGGGGGTTTTCTCCAAACCGAAAGTGTGATTTGGTGCCCGCAACGATTCCCACATGCCCAACACCTAGGGTCATGTGAGAATACCTACTCGAAGATACACAAATAAACACTCCCTCTTAGCGAGGAAGGTGTTCTCACCACACTCCATAATTGGGAATGCCTCTCGATGTTACAAAATCAACACTCCATCTTAGAAAGGGAAGTATCCCATCCTCCAACATTTGGATGCATCTAGACTGGCTACTCCCTTTGTCACTGTGGAAAATGGGTCTATGAACATTGTCACGAGAAAAATTCATGCTGTCAAGTCTGTCTAACTAGCCGTATCCTCTATCATTGGGGAAAAATATGTCTAACTGGTCGCATCCTTGGTCACTAGAGAAAAACTTATTGTCCAGTATGTATCACTGGCCACATTCACGGTCATGGAGGAAAAATATGTCTGATTGGTCGCATCCTCGACCATTGAGGAAAAATATGCATGATTGGTTGCATCCTCAGTCACTGAGGAAAATCATGTTGTCCAAGATGCCTCCCTAGCTACTCCCTTTGTGACATAAGCAAATCCTATCTCCTGATTGGATTCCTCCTCTATCATTGATGCAAAGCCTGTTGAGTCAACTAGATCTTCCATAGAAGGTACACAACTCTCAGAAGCCTACTACTCCTGCATCTCCTATCTGACCTCCTCAACCCATGAAACCTGTCTTCTAGTCCTGGAAGATGTCTCTCTCCCATCTAAACCTAATGAGGAACTCCCTCTAGATGACTATCTCTCCCTCTAATCCAATTGACTCTCCCTAAGATCGGGCTCACTCTAAGACTGCATTCTCCTTTTGAGAATTGTCTCCCACTGAGTCTAGACAACCTATGGGGTTGTCTACTCCCTACCCATTATCCTCTGCATAGTCCTGGGAGGTTTCTCCTCCCTCCTGGATATCAAGGGATGAATCCTTGTGAACTCTATCTCCCTCTAATCTAGTACTTCTAGTGAGGAAACCTACCTCACTACTCATGGAGATACCTTCTCCTCCTCCTCTATCTCTCTTCTCCTACTAGCCATAACACCCATAGGATGGCTCCTAAACCTATATAGGTTTCCCTCCATAACTCCAAGAACCATTGTTGATATTAAGCTAGAACATCTAGGCACAATCAATACATGTCCATCTCGAAACAATACATGATATCCCATCTTCTCAATCTTAGAGATTGAGAGGACACTCCTCCTGAGTTCTATCACCCACAACACATTTGACACCCTCAATATCTCTCATGAATCCATTCGAAATGATACTGTACTAGATCCTCATACTGAATGCTTATCTCTCGTACCAAGATCCACTCATAAGTCTGATCCAGTCTCTATGAGAGTGTCAAACAACTCTTGTGCACCTTTCATATGGAAAGATGCTCTATTATCCACCAACCAAGTCTCCCTGCTAGAGACTATACCTGAAAGGTCAAAGAACAACAATATATTGTTGGGTATGTGTTATATTCTTTGTACGAGCATAAGCATTTGTGCGTTGCATTGGGCGTGCAGGGGTCCGGGGGCAACGCCCCCCAAAAAAAATCCTACCTCAGGAAATGTGTCACATATTTAAGTGGTTTTTCGACACATGGTTTTTTGCCGATGGTTTTCTATTTCCGGTTAAGGAATCAGGGTTGTTGACTAATCCAGGTCATTAGGTTAGGGTTTTGGATGTCGATGGATCCTATATGTATATTGTATTGTAAACAATGTATTATGAGGAATGAATATAGAATATGCTAGTTTTCCCGGTTTGGGTTTCCAGGGGGAAAATCTCTGTGTAATGTTTATATTTTCCATTGTATATTTTTTGTTCTTTTACTGAAAATCTGTTTGCAGTAAATATTATACAAGGTTTAAATCTACATATCTCCCTCTGGAACCTATATGTAACATCATCAACCTCTGTTGTTGATGCATGCTGCCTTCTTCCTCTTCCCCTCTGGAGTGGAGACTGTGAAGAATAGTGACCAAAGTCATGACATTCAAAACATATGATCTTGCTAAGATATTTCTTCCATCTCGGCTCTGGGTATGCTTCTCTTTCGGGAGAAGCTCTTCTTCCCGATGAACTTCTTCTATCCAGAGAACCTCTTCTGCCCCTCCTAGTGCAGGATACAAGGGCCTAGTTCTCATCACTGTTACTCTTCACCATACCATCCATATTCTCCCTAGACACCAACCATGTCTCCTCCTAGATACAATTAGTCCACATCCTATCAAAAGTGTGAAATGTCTCTCATACACATATCCTCTGCATGAATGGTTCCCAAGACCTAGGAGGACCTCTGAAGGCCACATTCACCAACTCAACATCCTACACTGTCTCACTAATGGCTACAAGATGATCTCATATCTGAGTAATCTTCATAAGATAGTTGACCATTGTGTCTTCACTAGTCATCCTAATAATATACAGTTGGTGCTTCAAGTGCAACATCCTTCCCGTATTATTATTTTTGTAGAGACCCACCAAGGCATCATACATATTCTTGGCAGTACTCTTCACATCAATGTGGGGGATCAAGTGATCCTTCACAAATTATAGCAATACCCATTTCGCCTTCACTTATTTCTTCTTGTGTGTTGTCAAATCCTGTGGACCGATAGGATCTGTGACCACACTCTCAACATACTCCTTGATATCATTTTCTTCCAACAAGAGGAAAACCCTTTCATTCCAAGCTAAGAAGTTGGTTTCCCTCTCCAATTTGTCATCAAGTTTTAATGTGGTCACCATATTGACCTGCATGGAACAAGAACAAGGATTAAAACAAGAACAACACTCTTCCAGTGTTGTAGCCAAAATTTTCTCTCAAGATGATCCTCTTCTCTTCAAATCCCAAGCTCTAATACCATGTCAATTTTAACATACAACTCTGTGACTAATTTAATATATGAAAGTTTCTTCCTAATGATTTAACTATCACTAAACAACTTTACACTGAAATTATTGACTGAAAACATATGCATCGGAAACAACAAGATTATAGATGAACCATCAATACACAAGAGACATAATAATTTTGTTTTGTAACTTTATCCATTCCTTCAAATATGAGGACAAAACTAGTCCTCTCAATGTCACCAATACCGAGGACAAAACTAGTCCTCTCAACCAATACAATGTCACCAAATATGAGGAAAACTTTGTCCTCCAATAACCACATAAATCAAAAGACAAAACATCAACAATATTATAGAAATCTCCTTTACCCACGAATCTGTTGTAGACCAAATGCACGGCCTGTTGACGTCATCTGTCATCCTGTACGGATCTGCACCTACCCAAAAAATTAGATAAGTGATTCACCTTACACGCAACTCACTTATATACATGGTTTTATCCACTACAATATGCATATACCCTATACATGATTTGTTCTTTTTCAACCCACATATATACATGCTTCATCCTCCTGAAAATTGCATATGGTATGAAAAATTCACTCAACACGTGCGACCTTCTTCGCTTCTCTCTTCAGGGCCATATTTTCCATCTTGCATATTTTCCCTTTGTTGAGATCACCAAGCCTCCTAGCACAAGTGTAGACTCACTTTATGCTAAATACATTCTTCCATGTGATAATTATGTCACAATGACTTATCTCTTATATATGCAATCCTTAGGAGTCACCATATAAGACCCTCCACAAGTCAACATCAAATTAGGATTTTCTTGTGGCTGTGAATCCTCAACACAAGCCCACAAAGTCCATCATCAAACCCATGAAGCCCACACTCAAATTCAAGAGGGTCTTCTCCAAACCGAAAGTGTGATGTGGTTCCCATGATGATTCACACATGCCCAACACTTAGGGTCATGTGAGAATACCTTCCTGAAGCTACAAAAATCAACAAGAAGTGGCTAATTACATAGCCAAATGTCTAGAGTTCCATAAGGTGAAGTTTGAACATAGACATCCAGGTGGGATATTACAACCATTTCCCATTCCAGAATGGAAGTGGGAAGTATTTATAGTGGATTTTATTACTAAGATGCCCATAATGGTGAAGCAACATGATTCCATCACGGTGATGGTGGATAAATTAACTAAGACAACACATTTTATTCCAATGAAGACAACACACAAGGCACCAAATATTATAGAAATCTACATGAAATAAGTTGTCAGGATACATGGGGTTCCTAAATCAATTGTTTCAGACAGAGATCCAAAGTTTACATCCAATTTTTGGAAGGGCTTGTTCAAAGGTTTTGGGACAAATTTAAATCTCAGTACAACATATCACCCAGAGTCATATGGGAAAACAAAGAGGACTAATAGAATAATTGAGGACATGCTTAGAATGTATGTGATGGACCAACCATCAAAGTGTGAAGATTATATTCATTTAGTTCAATTTTCTTACAATAATGGGTATAAGGCCTCATTAAAAATGAGTCCATTTGAAGCATTGTATGGAAGGAAGTGTAACACACCAGTGAGTTGTGATAATATAGTAGGAATATCAGTTAATGAGCCATATTTGTTGAAGGAAATAGAAGAGAAGATGGCCAAGACCAAGTAGAATTTAAAGGATTCCCAAGATAGACAAAAAATTTATGCAGACAAGAAAAAAGTTTTCAAATATTTTAAAGTGGGCGAACATGTTTTTTTAGAAGTGAAGGTGAAGAGAAGGTCACTAAGATTAGGAAGATGCCCAAATTTGGCAATAAGATATTATGGACCTTTTGAAATATTAGAAAAGATAGGACCAATTGCATACATGCTAGCATTTACTGTATCCATGAGAGTGCATAATGTATTTCATGTGTTATTATTAAATAAATGTGTGCCTGTCCCTAACCCCATAATTGATTGCACTATCTTCTAGGTGGAACACGAAGGGGATTTTCTGGTGGAACCAATATGCATCCTGAGCCTGGAATTCAAAGTGCTCAGGAACAAAGTCATATGGATGGTAAATGTTCAATGTATTGTTGATGTTTAGATCTATTAAGGTTCAAACAACAACCTCACGAGGATATGAATCCCCTTGTATTTGTATAGAGGTGGTACTCCTCTTTGTCTAAGAGAGATATCTTGAATATCTTGGATTAAGGAGAATGCTAGACAAAAGACCCCAAAATCTTATTGCTTAGTTTTATATTGAAATGGTTCTTGAAAACATGATCTGATATTTGTGTGCAACAAGTAACTTATTTAACAATAAAAAGAATGAATAAAGGCTTCAATATCAGAATATGTGCATAATCAACATCATTTATGCATCCCTCTAAATCACATGCAAGCAGAGGATACATCCATATCTTCTCACTTTAGAGAACTTTAAATGAGTTTTGCATTAATACTGAAAATAATTTGATAGGAAAACTCCAAAAAAATATCACACTCAAAAATCCCAATATCTAATAATTCATTAAAGCAATGACCCAAAATAGTTTTCTATGTAGTTTTATTCATAAAATTTATTCAACAATACAAAACATCTTAACAAACCAATTGACTAAGTGTTTAGAAATGAAGCTTGTCAAATTCAAGGACCAAATTTAAATGAATCCAATAGACAATCCTGACTTAAATTTGGCAGCCAAATATATGGCTATAAATACTCCATGATATTATAAACAAAAGTCTTGGAAGAATACAAGAGAAACATTCAAGAACTCAACCTTATGCTCAGTTCAGAAATATAGCATAAAGCCTTGAGTAAATGGTGTAGAAGAAGAAGAATGGAGAAGATGGAGATCTATATTTTCTTATCAAAATCTTGGATGCATGTTGATGGATGGATCCTTCTATTCTGATCTTGTAATTTCCTACTTCTATCGCTTTGATGGAGCCTTCTCTTTCTTTTTAAAATATGCTCTTCTAACATGTTGAGGTAGTTAGGGTTTTCACTTCTTGATTTTTTCATATGATTTTCTTCTTGAAATAATCACTTTAGTTAATGCCTCATTAATTAATTTTTATCATTTACATTCATTCCTTGAAGTGGGCCCTTTTCGTATTTAATAAAAGTTTTTTTAATAAACTTTTATTTTGAAAATTTTAAATTGATTTCGTTTTTATTAAAAGTGGATTGTGTTTTAATTTTCTAGGCACTATATTTGACGTTTTATCCATGGAAACCATTTTATATGAATTATTTATAATCCCATATTTCCAACAAGTCTTCCATAGCATAATTTGGAGTTCTGGATCTCAAGATATAAGCTCGTGAAGTCAAGGTACCAAGCGGATTTATCAACAAACCATAAAAATATAGCTGACTGTTATTTCAATTTCTAAGAGAATCATGGCCAATTTCATCTCTTGAAACCTACTCCATAATATTCCTCATTGAATTACATTTCCAACGAGGTATATTTTGGTGCAAACAGATATCGGGAGCTCAAGATGTCATCTCGGGAAGTCGAAGACTCAACCACCGTTGATCAATTTCATGGGGCAATCCTAGCCCTTGATTTAAATTCGCCTCCTCCATTTAAAATTTGAATTTTGTTAAAATATATATCCCACATGCATTTATGGTGTTTGGTTATGTAATCTATATATAAAAAAGTTGAACATGCCTTACATGTGGAACATAAGGAGACTAAGTAAACCATGGAGATTCGACCTCAGGAAATTTCATGAATTAATTAAAATTTTGATTGCCCAGTCATCATTCACCAAGCACCCAGTCAACGCCCAGTCAGGAGTGAGTCATAGCCTAGTCAATAGTGATTCAACGTTGACTTCATCACGATGTGTTATGTTTCCATTGGATACCACAAGTTTCCATATGTCATCACATGATTGGTCTCCATGTGTCCTCGTGTGATTGGATATTAGGTCTGCCACATGTCATAGTGCCATAGGATACTATAGATCGCCACATGTCATGATTTCAATGGTTGCCACATAGCATGATTTCATTGGTTTCCACATGTCATGGAATAGTTGTGTTGGTCACTATAATTGCTTAATTAATTTCAAACAACCAAGTGAAACATAAATTATCAACCCAAGGAAGTCTTTTGTTTCAAAGATAGCTGCGCACTATATATGCTCAATTCCAAAAGCACTTAGTGTTGTAGTAAAGAAATCATTCTATCTAAACTTGCTGAAATGAACTGAAGCTCTGAATTGTATCACAGGAAAGAAATATCCCTATTGCAATTCTTTATAGTTCAAATTAAGAATCCTG
>ML782577.1:210787-239607 GCA_009831015.1 Picea engelmannii
AAGCATATAATAATGAGAAAGGACCTTATATACCTTGGAATGATCAGGTGTAGTGATATTATGAGTCTAAACACTAGTGATGAAGGGTATAACAATGGCAAAAAGTATGGGCAAAAAGGGTACAATATGTGGTCCTAACAAGTTGGTTAACATGTTTCATCATGTGATTGGTTAATGATAAAATGGAGAGGGACTTGGGATAAATGTTAAGGAAGGGGGGGAATGGAACGAGAGAGAAAGAAGGTCACGTGGGAGGAGAGAGAAGTGAGTTTTCAGGTTTTTAGAGGTGAGGGGGGTGGGTTGGAGGTAAAGAGTGAACCCACAGAGGTGAGTGAACTTGCGTAGTAGATAGAGGAGTGGAGTGAGGAAATTTTTTAAATAAAACTAAGTGTTAAGAGGAAGGAAATAAGAAAGGAGAGGGAAGTTATAAGAGAAGAGAGGGGGGAAATACAAGGAAATAAAGCTAAGTGTTAAGAGGAAGAAAATAGAGGAGAGGGAAGTTATAAGAGAAGAGAGGGAGGAAATAAAAACTAAGTGTTGAGAGGAAGGAAATAAGAGAGAAGAAAGATTCTTCGAAAAAATTCTAAGTATGGAGAATAAGAGAGGTAAATTAGGAGAGTGGAGAGCTTCGAAAATAATCTAAGTATAGAAGAGAGGAGTGAGGGGAAGAGAAGAGAGAGAAATATTTTCTAAGTGTGGAACAGTGGAAATAAAACTAAATATGGAAGAGTGAGTGGAGTTGAATTTTTTTTAAGTATGGAATAAAGAGAAGTCCCAAGATAATACGAGGTTCCAAGAATTTTTGGACATGGTTCCAAACCTTCCAATATTTGAACGTGGTTTTAAGAAATTGGAAACGGTTTCAATTTTTTTTAGCTTTGTTGCATATGGAAGAAGCAATTTTGGGAAGTTAGACAAAAACCTTGATATATTTAGCATACAGACTCGAATTTTGAATCCATAAAATGCATGATGAAGATGAGACTGAGGGATACACAATGAACTTATAATCATTTGAAATTTTCTTCTTCTTATATCAATTTTTATTATTATTCTAGGAGCAGGAAAATAGAGTTGACTAAAATTTTGATCAACATGAACCTACTACGGTCCTAAAGATGCTACATGGGAGGACTAAGAAAACATGTGGGAAGAATACCCACAATTGTTTTTGTCAATTTTGAAGAAAATATAATATAAAAATGCAAGACTCCATTTTTAACAACTAGAGTTTCATAACCACATCTTAGATTCTTATTCAACCTACGTTGGGGCCCTGAAAAAGGAATTGTACAACCCAATGCACCGAGAGAAGTGAATGGGGTACATTCCTTCTCTCAATAGGTTGAGAGGAACCATATATTTTGGTTGGAACGGTCGCTGGAGTTGTAAAATTGCATAATTTTATTTCTTAAATTATTGTAATGTAAATTTGTATATATATGTATATTGACATAGTTTGAACTGAGGAAGACACACAATTGTAGGGGAGGGGGAATGTAACATCCCCACTGTAATCCCCAGTTCAATTAATTCATAATGTAAACATGAAATGTGGCCATGACCAAGCAATGTATATGTGAATTGTATTTCTGAATTTTAATAATAAAAGGTGATGCTAGTTGTTGTGGGATATGGACAGAAATGGGAGATGAATTAATCCATAAAAGAGGGGAGGTTCTAAGATAATCTATAAGAGGGGTCCAAGGGGGAATTACCCATGTCTATTAATTCAACCCACTTCCTAAAATTACTATTAGTATATGAACCTTCTATTTTTTTGTTGAGTGTTCCCAAAACCAATCATTGAATGCATGTAAGAGAGTGGGTGTGAGAAGTCACATCCCATAGTTATTGGGAGAATGGGGGATGAGTACAATAAACTTGGGGAAGTGTGTAATTCAAGCAAGCAAGGAAAGAGATGAAATTTGTATGGGCAATTACAACAATTTGAGTCAAGTTTTGGCATGAACAAAGAGAAAAGAAAAAAAAAGAGGAGCTTTAGATATGGAGAAGACATGGAGGGTAAATTCTAAAGCGTATTTGGAGTAGAAGACTAAATATCTAGGTTGTCAGGCCTGAAGAGTGAACTCCTATGTGAGTTTCACTGTAATAACAAATGATTGCTATTATTTGTTGGTAGTTTTCCTGGCAGTGAGTTACCCGCAGAGAGATTCTTGGTTACATGTTCCAGAGAGACCCTGATAAATGAATGAGACACCATTGGAATGAGATAAATGATGAGGTACATTCATTGGGTTGGGAAGGTAAAGAGAAAGAGATCTAGTGGAAAATTGAGATAGTTGTAGGAGAATATCAATGGGTTATGAGATTTCTAAGTTGTGAGTGGACAATGAGAGACCACCCTCTTTTGTGGATTTCTATCCCCATCTAGGGGGTGAATTGTTGTTGAGATTTGGAACATCAAGTCTATGGTTGGGTGGAACATCCATCCCAAGCATCTAGTCACACAACTATTTTTCAAAGATAAGTGTTTTATCTTGTTTTTGTGTTGCATTATGGGTTTAATTGTTGTGTACTAACTCTATGTTTGAGAACAAATTATATGTTGTTGTGTTGAGTTATTTGAACTACATTCATGTAATTTTTAGCATGTTGTAGATGCATTTAATTATGATATCAGACAATAGTTAAATATGTGTGCAATTCATAGCTGGTAAGATACATGAAATCAGTTAGTAGAGGAAATTTCATTTTATGTGTTTTCTGCATATTAATGATCCTCAACTAGGTTGTGGAACATTACAAGAGTAATATTGAAAGACAAAATATTGGAAATCAACTGCCAAACCGCTTGTGTATATCTCTTTAAAATCTTATTGGAAGGGGTATAAATTCTCTTAGCCAAATTAATGATAATCTCTAAATATCAAACCAAATACAGAAAGATGATAGCAACCTAAATTAAAAGAATTTTCTATTCCAAGCACTAAAGATTCAAACTTTGTCACATTATTAGTACATGCAAACTCTAACCTGTAAGAAAAATTATGAATTTTCCTATAGGTGAGTAAATTACTATATCAACTCCATTTCATTCACCAGAACATGCACCATCAAAATGCATATGCCACATACCATCTTCAGGATCAGGAGGTTGTGGGACAAAATTGTCATCTTCTTCTAAAAATATAGAATATACATTGATGTCTTCTTCAATAAAATTTAGATGTGGTTGAGGCACTCTTTCAATATATGGCGAGATTCGTCCTTCATGAATAACACTAATATTTTTTCCATTTTTAGGAAGTGACATGTGTGTTCCATCCAATGACATGTATCTACCAATTAAATCTTTCGAGTCTCTTCCTAAAATAATAGAATAATTTATTACTAGCATATCAATGAATTGTATATTGCAAGTGGTCCTAATTCTAGGATGCGCACACAACACCAAAGTTACATATTTAATTTCACCAATTGTAGCATGTTGCTGACTATTATATGATAACATACTTTTTAAATTTTCATTGGTTCATGGAAGACCTAATTATTCCATAATGATTTTAGACATAATATTGGGACCAGATCACCCATCAATCAGACAAAAATATGCAATTTTATCCATAATCTTCATTGAAACATAAAAATAATGATTTTTTACAGGGTTCCTAGGATTATATACACCTAAATTATTTACATGCATTTTTTCTTCATCTTGTTCTTAAGTTAAACTAGCAACAATAGAAGTCTCACCGTCCATAAAAAATTAGATGCTTTTGATGTTTGGGAACAATTACCATATTTAATAAAGAAACATATTATTTAATGTTAGCCAATTGTTTCAAAATATTATACTTTGATGAAGAAGACGAGGTTGGAATTGCCTTGGGATTCCGAGTACCCCTTGTGGATTGAGAATCAATTTGGTGAGAGGATGTACTTGGATAAAAAGTGGTTTTTTTAGGACCACCTTTTTTCTTGTTTTGATAGGATTTATTTTGAGTATCAACCATCATTACATCCTCTCTGGGATCCCAATATAAAGAAAAAATTATAGTATTGGATATTTTCCACAAAATTCGTTCTCTTGCGTTCCTTCTCACTTCACAAGTATTTTCATAATGATTTTCCTTGCAAATATTACACCATGCCCTTGAGAGTATTGCCTTAGATTGAAAACTTCGAGGTTGATTTCTCAAGGCAACTTGTGTGGAGGTTTCTGCAGCGGTAGAAGCAACACCCTTTCTCTCAAAATAAATCATAATGTTGCTCATGTCCTATACAAGTTGCAATACAATTGACATATAAGTTTTCTTAACATGATCTTCAACAAGGAGACATGTTCTTATCATCTGTTCTTCAAATTCCAAACAAGTTTGCAATGTTGATCCTAGATTGTTAGCATTTTTCTCTTCTAATCTATGATGATAAGATGGTAATGCATTGTAATAATGCATCAAAACAACTTGATACGTGGTCGTATAATTTTTGGGATCTAATTATACAATTCAGTGAAATGTAAATTAAAGGATTTGATTGTTTCACCTTTGTTATAAACAAGATTGTTATAATCTCTCAACAAATCTGTTGGACTTTGGGGCTATCCATAAGTGGATTTAAACCAATAAGATAACTCAGCCCAAGTTGAAAAATATTTAGGTAGTAATTCAAAGAAATCTGCGATGGAATTTCCTTCCAAAGAGTTTACAAATAATCTCATACATGTATCATTATCATTCACCACTATATTATGACATGCATTAGAAAATGAACTAGATGTTCATTGAGAAATACAATTCCACTACTAGAGAATTTGGGTAAATGATCTTTAAATTTTGGAAGAGAATTGACTATTCGATTTATATTTAGAGGAGAAGATACATGCCAAGGAGTTGTAACACCCCGGGTTTTGAACCCCCATTTTAAATAATGTATTGTTACAATGTTGAGAGGCCAGCGTGCCCAAACAATTATTAAAAGGCCAGTGTGCCCAAGAAATGTAATGTTTTGATCATTATTAATAATAAATACATCACTTGTTGCTAGACGAACAAGGACTAGAGTTATAGGGGGCTATGATTCCACAAGAGAGGGGGCTTGAGGGGATAAATGTTTATTTCCTATTTTTTAATTACCCTTTTGTCTAAGGGAGTTGATGAGTTATGCAGGCTTCTTGGGGAAGGACAAGAGTTTCTTTATTCCCCACGAAAATACGTAAACCCGTCCCTGGTCTAATTGGGGGGGGGTTGGCTCGTTTTCTCCTTCACTTCTTATTTCATTCCATTCTTTCCCTCACACATTCATTCACTGATTGTTCATTGTTTCACACTTTGGGTGGAGATTTCACTCCATTCATTTCTGTCACTGTTCATCTTCCTCATCCGTGTCTTGGCTTGGGAAAGGGAAACAAACTGTCAAAGAGTATCCATGGTATTGTTGGTTGTAGTGGTCACTAGTGTAATCCGTCCATGACTTGAGGCCTGCATGTATGAGATGCGTTGGCATGTGTCCAGATTTGTTCATAGCTATGAGTCCTAAGAGTTCCAGCATTGAGATTCTGGACCAGTTGCGTTGGAGCCCTGGAAGGAGAAGGACTGCCTGAGGGACTGCATGGCAGAGAAGGGTGGAGGTCCATTCTCTTGGGTGGTACAAGCTAGGTAGAAGAGAGAGTTGGGTACTTGGATTGTTGTGAGTGCTGGGAAATCCTGTGAGAGATTTAGTGCTTACTGGTTCGGGAAGCCAAGTAACACTCTGGAACCATCCTTGTAGATTCATAGCCCTGGCTCAGGGGTGACACTGTTGTTGAGATTTGGAGCAGTAGTGTCTACGACTGGGTGGAACGTTCTTGGTCCGCAACTAGTTGGTGTCTTCTTTTATAAAGATAAGTTCTCTATGTTATGGTATTATTTATCTATATGTGAATGTATTCTGTTGTGTACTTATTTATTGTTTATGTGAATCTTTAGAATATGCATGCTTGTTGGTTATTGTTGTGCATGTCATTAGATATTTTCTTTTATGAGTCCTTATTAATTTAAAAAGGTATCGGTAAGAGAAAGAAGTCCAAGGGTGGGCTTGAAGGTAGCATACCCCGACCTATGGGTGGCGGGGTGTGTTATAGATTAGTATCAGAGCTTCTGGTTTAAACACCGGGCCAATATGGGTCGGGTTTGTTGATCATATTCTCATGGTTGAGATCGAATTATAACCGTGAAGTTGAAAAACTCAGGTGGAATGGCGTTTCAGAATCTACGCAGGAGCTAGAACATCATAGATCCTTTGTAAGGGTTCAAAGGATCATGACCATCCCTTTCGAATTCGGGAGCGATCGCCACTATGGGATCAAGAGAGATCTAAGATCGTTGGATCGGAGGGTAGGTGAACAAGGGTCATCTGATGAAGGTGAAGCAAAGGTTGATTCACTACCGTCATATCTCATTGTAGAGAAATCGACGGTGGGGAGGCATTGCAAGGATCGGGAAGGGAATCAAAGTGTGAGCAATATGTGAGCCCATAATCACTCAAGATCGTTGATATTGTTAGATCAATATACCAACGGTGGATATTGATCCCACTATGGACAAGCATCTTCGCTTTGTGGAGATTGACAAGGAAATTAAAGAGTGAGCGAGTTGAGTCTCTGCAATCACTCGTGGTCATTGATCTTCAAGCAGGGGACACATGTAATGTGATCTCATACTTTGGGAGGAAGAAAGAGGAAGCAAAGTGAGTAAAGGAATCCTGAAGCCCGAAGCTCCGAAGAGCCATAGTGGTTGGGCATGATGATGTCACCTGGAGGTGATGGGGTCCCCGGAATGCAAGCGTAAAAACTTTTGAAGCCCAAAATTTCGAAGTGACGTGGCTCACAGACGTCACCTGGGATGACGTGGACACATGCGATGTGTGCCACATGTCAGTGAGTTTTGAACCTATGGAGGATTGAAATGTCATTTATAACATGACACGTGTCACCCGCCTGATTGGACCATGTGTCTACTCCTAGTATCTCGCCATGTGGAGACAGATCGTGCAGTCCGGAGACTGGGCACTCCAGAGGAAAAATATGTGACAGTTTTCATTGGGTCGAGAAATCCCGAAGGCCAAAGTGCATATCAATCGTTGATCCTAGAAGACATGCGGCAGTAGATCTCGCAGCAGTTCGGAGGATCGACACTCCAGGAGAAAGTGAAGGCGGAGAGTTTGAAACTCCCGAAGCTTTAAGAGCTGAAGCGATTCATAGTCGTCGATCTGTAAACGAAAAATCGATGGTGGGGGACCATTGCTGGGAGAGGAGGAAAAGTTAGCAGATGTGCTAGTTTGCAGCCCGCTATTCTCTAGTGTCGTTGATATCGTTGGGACAAGGGATCAACGACCACGATTTAGAAGAGATTTGGGTGATCACTTTTCATATTGTGGGGACAGAGCTCTCTGTAAAGAGCAAGCATGTTGTTAGCCTGAAATTACTGTTGACCATCAATCTCATCCCTTGATCAATTTTCAACCACATGAGCTCTGATATAATAATTTCTAACACTAAAAGTGCTAGGAAGGACTTGGCCGCAGTTTCAAGACGTTGTCACATGGGGAAGTGGTTTGAAGGGAGTGCCTATGCAGAATTAAACTTTGTATCGACCAAGGGATAACATGAAAGTGTTATACGATGTTGATTGATACATATATTTTCTTCATGAATTGAGAAGAAAAGGAACCTGTAACATGGTTTGGGAATTTTTTTTTATCATATGCATAATTGTAACAAAATGGTCACTTGCACATTTAGCATAATTAAGGGGTTTAAACACGTCATCTCAAAATGCATATTGAATAAATGGAAGAAGGTGAGGGAGCCTCCAGCCATGATAAGGAGGACGAAGGCCAGAATACCAGAGTTGGTAATGCAGAGACAAAGTCCAATGGACGCAAGGGCAGGGGAGAGCAAGAAACATTAATAGAAACTATAAGAAGCTTGAAAATAGAAGTGCATATCTACAAAGAAGAAAATGAGAGGATGATGAGAGAGAAAAGTAAGATAAATGATCGAGTGTTGCAAAGATTAAATTGGTTGCAGAGGCAAACGAAGAAGGGATCAAACTCAAAACAAGAAGAAGAAGGCAGGTTTTGTGAAAGAAGAGAGGATCATGGAAGAGATGTTTATTCGAGAAGTGCCAATAGAACTCATAGACACCATTCACCTCCTTAATCAGAAAGAAAGTTTAATGCATCGGAAGATTCCATAAGCAATCCAGAGGTGTCTCCTATTAGGCACCAGAGAAGGGCAGAGGAAGTGGACAGTTTGCAAGGAGAGCTGAGGAAGCTTAATCCACTCTCCTTTGATGGTGAAAAAGAAAAGGAATATGATGTCGAAGCATGGTTTCTTGTACTTAGGAGGTATTTTAAATTGCATAACTATTCATCAAATCTAGAAGCCCGAATTTCCACCTACCATTTACACGGGAAAGATGCAATGTGGTGGGATCAACTGAAGCAAGTTGAACATATTAATGAGAATAGTATCACTTGGAAGTAGTTTAAGAAGTACTTCCAGAAGGAGTACCTCTCAGATCATTTCTATGACAATAAAATGCAAGAGTTCTTTGAACTCAAGCTGGGAAGCATGACTATGGCAGAATATGAGAAGAAGTTCTTGGGATTGATAAAATATGTTGGGTTTATAAACGATGAAAAGGTAAAGATACAAAGTTTTTTGAGTGGACTGCCAACCTTTTATAAATAAAAGAGTAGGTATGATGAGCCTAAGACCTTGACTGAGGCCATCAAGAAGGATAAATTCATGTATGAGAAAGGCCAGGGCAAAGAATCCCTGCAGAAATCTTGGAAGGATAAGAAGAAGGAGAAGTCCGATCAGAGGAGGAAATGATTCAAACCTCCCTTCATTAGGAATGAGCCTAATATAAATCATCAATATCAATATGCTAAGGGTGAATATAAGAAAAAGGACTCCATGGGAAAAAGGGGAAGACCACCAATCCAATGTTGGGGATGCAAGGAAGATCACCTATACAAGGATTGCCCACACAGAAAGGACAAAGTGAAGACTGTGCACAACTTTCAAAAGGCTACAACGGTCGAAGATATGGGAAGAATCTATGCAGCTTTAGATTATCAACAAGCAGAGTACCAATCCAATATGATCGAGGTGGAAGGTAAGATCATAAATTAGCCTGTTGCTATTTTAATTGACTTAGGAGCAAGTCATTGTTACATTGATCCTAAAATAGTGGATAGATTACATTTGGAGAAAAGTAAGCTTGGAAAATCAAGTTTGGTTTAGCTAGCCACTAGAACCAAAAGGAGAATCCATGATATGGTCATAGGATGTTCCATAAGTCTTAATGGTGTGAATACAAATGTTGGTGTAAATATCATACCATTGGGGTCTTATTATATTCTAATTGGAATGGATTGGCTGGAAAAGCATCATGTTGTCATATATTGTCATAGCAAGACATTTACATGTCTTGATGAAGATGGAAAACAAAACACTGTGAAAGGAGTTCCAAGACCCATCTCTATAAGGGAGATTTCAACCTTACATATGAAGAGATGTTTTAGAAAAGGCTGTCAATTGTATGCAGCTCATGTGGAAGAGACAAAAAATACAAAGGGGCCAAGCCTTGAAGATTTCTCGGTACTACTAGAATTTGAAGATGTATTCCAAGAAATACTAGGGTTTCCACCAAGAAGGGAGATAGATTTCTCAATTGATATAGTGCCTGGAGCTGCCCCGGTGTCAAAAACACCTTACAAAATGAGCGCACCAGAGTTAAAAGAATTACAAATGTAGTTGGAGGAATTTTTGAAGAAAGGGTACATACGTCCAAGTGTTTCACCTTGGGGAGCACCAATACGTTTTGTCAAAAAGAAGGATGGAACCTTGAGGTTGTGTATTGACTTTCGACAACTGAATAAGTATACTATAAAGAACAAGTATCCTATACCCAGAATTGATGACCTCTTTGATCAACTAAGAGGAGAAAATATATTTTCAAAGATTGACGTGAGGTCAAGATACCATCAGGTAAGGATCAAGGAAGAAGACATTCATAAGACAACCTTTGGGAACAAGTATGGGCATTATGAATTTGTAGTGGTGTCATTTGGACTAACCAATGCACCAACTGTCTTTATGTGCTTAATGAATGGCATATTCATAAATTATTTGGATAAGTTTTTCATAGTACTCTTGGATGACATACATATCTATTCTAAATCTGAGGAGGAGCATGAACATCACTTAAGACTGGCATTGCAAGTGCTGAGAGAACGTCAGTTGCATGCCAAATTGAGTAAGTGTTATTTTTATCAAAAGCAGATCCATTACTTGGGACACATTATTTCAGAGCAGGGCATAGCAGTAGATCAAGAGAATATTGAAGCCATTAGAGGATGGCCAACACCCAGAAATGTGTCAGAAGTCAGATCTTTTATGGGATTAGTTGGTAACTACAAAAGGTTCATAGTAGGGTTCTCTAAGATTTCTCATCCCATCACTTCTTTGCAAAAGAAGGGAACTAAATTTGAATGGACACCTAAGTGTGAAGATAATTTTAATCTATTGAAGGAATTACTTACTCGTGCACCTGTGTTAAATATTGCTGACCCAGATGAAAGTTTTGTGGTATGTACAGATGCATGTAAGGAAGGATTTGGGGGAGTCCTCGTGCAAAACATACATTTCATTGGTTATGAGTCCAAAAATATTAAGGAACATGAGAGGAACTATGCCACACATGACTTGGAGCTTGCTTCCATTGTCCACGCCTTGAAGATGTGGAGGCATTACCTCATGGGGAAGAGATTTGAATTAAGGACAGACCACATTAGCCTGAAGTATCTTTTTGAAAAGCCAACCTTAAATGCCAGGAAAACAAGATGGATGGAATTTTTAAGTGAATATGACCTCGATATCAAGCATATCAAAGGAAAAGAGAATAAATTTGTTGATGCACTTAGTAGAAGAGTGCATCTCCTGCATGTTATTGCTGTCAATATGCATCAGTCAGACTTGAAGAGCATAATTTTAGATGATCTTGTTACAGATCAGCATTACCTACAGGTAAAGGAAAGATTACAGCAAGGATATGTACAACAGAAAATAAAGGAGTATGAGATAAAGGAATATAGATTACTCATGCATAAGAATAGAATCTATATTCCTAGTTCCGGAGAACTGAGGAATTTGGTATTGAAGGAAATGCATGATGTTCCTTATGTTGGACATCCTGGTTACCAGAAAACGATTACAACAGTAAGAGGCCAATTCTTTTGGCCGAGAATGAAAAAGGATGTGGCTGATTACATCGCTCAATGTATGGAATGTCAGAAGGTGAAGGCTGAGCATAGGCACCCAACGGGTTTGCTGCAGCCATTACCAATCCCAGAGAAGAAATGGGAGGTGATAACCATTGATTTCATAACTAAATTACCCAAGACAACAAGGCAACATGATTCAATCATGATAGTGGTTGACAAATTAACAAAGGTTGCTCATTTTGTTCTTGTAAAAACAACCCATACAATGGCTAATTTTGCAGAAATTTACATGAGAGAGATTGCTAGGTTGAATGGGATACCTAGGAAAATTGTCTCGGACAAAGATACAAAGTTTACCTCCAATTTCTGGAGGGGATTGTTTAAAGGATTTGGTACAAATCTAAACTTTATCACAGCATACCATCCCCAATAAGATGGACAAACAAAGAGGTTCAATCGAGTAATTGAAGATATATTGAGAATGTATGTGATGAATAAGCCATCTAAGTGGGAAGATTACTTACACTTGGTTGAGTTTGCATATAATAATGGGTATCAAGCTTCATTGAGAATGATCCCATTTGAAGCCTTGTATGGTAGGAAATGCAATACTCCAGTGAGCTGGGAAAACCTAGCAGATAGAGTGGTACTTGGGCCAGAGTTTCTCAAGGATATGGAAGACCAGATGGTTAAGATCAAGCAGAATTTGAAGGCAACTCATGATAGACAAAAATTTTATGCAGATAAGAACCAGATAGCTAGAGAATTTAAAGTAGGGGAGAATGTACTTTTGAAAGTGAATCCCAAGAAAATCTCCTTGAAATTGGGTAGTTGTACAAAGATGACAGCCAGGTTCTGTGGTCCATTTGAAATATTGGACAGAATAGGGCTAGTTGCATACATGATTGCATTGCCTGCTTCCATGAATGTGCATAATGTATTTCATGTCTCTTTACTAAATAAATATGTACATGATCCTAATCATGTTTTTGATTGGCATCTGATTCAGGTAGAGACAAAGGGAGACTTTCAGGTTCAACAAGTGCGGGTATTGGACAGAAAGGTCAAAATGCTCCAGAATCGAGTTATAGAGCTGATAAAAGTTCAATGGACCTGCTATGGTCCTAAAGATGCTACTTGGGAGCATGACGATGCCATGCAGGCAAAGTACCCACATCTTTTTGAATAAATTTTGAGATTTTGAACTCTATTTTGTATATGCACTGAGGACAGTGCCAAAATAAGGGGGAGAGGATGTAACACCCCAAGTTTTGAAACCCCATTTTAAATAATGTATTGTTACAATTCTGAGAGGCTAGAGTTCCCAAACAATTATTAAAAGGCTAGTGTGCCCAAGAAATGTAATTTTTTTATCATTATTAATAATAAATACATTGTTGGCTGCTAGATGGGCAAGGACTAGATTTATAGGGGGCTATGATTCCACAAGAGAGGGGGCTTGAGGGGATAAATGTTTATTTCCTATTTTTAATTACCCTTTTGTCTAAGGGAGTGGATCATTTATGTGATCTTCTTGGGGAAGGCCAGGAGGTTCTTGATTCCCCACGAAAATACTTAAACCCGTCCCTAGTCTAATTGGGAGGTTGGCTCGTTCGCTCCTTCACTTATTCTTTCATTCCATTCTTTACCTCATGCATTCATTCACTGATTGTTCATTGTTTCTCACTTTGGGTGGAGATCCCACTTCATTCATTTCCTTCACAGTTCATCTTCCCCATCCACGTCTTGGCTTGGGAAATGGAAACGAACTGTCGAAGAGTAGTCATGGTATTGTTGGTTGTAGAATTATTTGGTGCAATCCATCCATGAATTGTGGTCCATGACTTGTGGCCTGCATGTCTGAGATGCGTTGGCCTATGTACAAATTTTTTCACAGCTGTGAGTCCTGAGAGTTCCAGCATTGAGATTTTGGACCTGTTGCGCTGGAGCCCTAGAAGGAGAAGTATTGTCTGAGGGACTATGTGGCAGAGAAGGGTGGAGGTCCATTCTCTTAGGTGGTGAAAGCTTGGTATAAGAGACTTGGGTACTTGGATTTCTATGAGTACTGGGAAAGCCTGTGAGATCTTGAGTGTTGACTGGTTCGAGAAGCCCAGTAACACTCTGGAACTGTCCTTGTGGATTCATAGCCTTGGCTCGGGGGTGACACTGTTGTTGAGATTTGGAGTAGTAATGTCTACGGTTGGGTGGAACATCCTTGGTCTGCATCCAATTGGTGTCTTATTTTATAAATATAAGTGCTCTATGTTATGGTATTAATTATTTGTATATGAATGTATTTCGTTGGGTATTTATTTATCATTTAATTGAATCTTTAGAATATGCATGCTTTCTAGTTATTGTTGTGCATGTCATTAGATATTTTCTTTTATGCGTCCTTATTAATTTAAAAAGATATTGGTAAGAGAAAGCAGTCCAAGGGTGGGATTGAAGGTAGCATACCCCAGCCTATGAGTGGCGTGGGGTGTGTTACAATGACCTTCTACTTCGAGAGGTAAATGATGGGGTTTTTCTATCCATCAAAAGATCCATGCTTCATTTGGTTGCTTCTAGGACACATGTATTACCCTGTGTGGAGTTGATTGAGTGGGTCATTAGTCACACCAAGGCCAAATACATTAAAATTATTAATGAGCAAGGGCAATGCATAGGGTCATTCCTTCCACGGGATATGGCTCGCTGCTACAAACTACCAGAACCTGATGAGTTCCTCACCAAGGGTTTTGTGAATGATTTCTATGACAAGTATGAGGGCAACAAGAAACTTAGCTACTCGTGGAAGGAAGAGAGAAAATTCACCAAGAGGTCCAAGGGAATATATGTCATTTTTAATCTAATGGATCCATACATGTATGTAATGATCCTATTATGTAGGTTATATGGAGAAAAGGATTGTTCTCAATTCTCCAAGGCGTGGCTACCCTTGGCGTATTATGTAGTGATGTGGGGAAGAAAGTTTAATTGGGGAGGAGTTATATCCAAACATATCAATCTAAATATCGCTCAAGCACAATCTCTAAAGAAAATTAACCCTCCCGAATTTCACATGGTGTCTTTTCTCTTGGATGTATTATGTGCACAAAATAATTTTCATGAACTGTCATTAAGTTGGAAGGTCTTCAAACCGTCGATTCATGTGTACTTCAACATTTTGTGGGAGAAAATGGATAAAAAAATTGTGTTCCCAAATATGTGACTCCCTCATTCTCACAATGTACTTTCTTATATTTGGCCAAGAATGCCCCAGATTATCAAAACAGACCAAGAAGGTTTTGAATTACATTGGAAATTGGCATTTCGACGAAAAGCATTCATATTTAAGAATATATGGAGCCATGATCCCACCACATCTACTATTGATTTATGTTCTTGACAGAATGGTGGTAGGGGGGTGTTGGATGAATTTCCATTATTTATGAGGGAGATTTTCTATCAAACGATCATGCAAGGATTCAATGCTACCCTTGTAAAACAAAAGAATAAAATATTCATTCCCTATAACTTCCAGATAGAACATTATTTTGTAAAGGATGCCAAGCATGCAAAGTAAGAAGGTCATGTCCTTTTGGAATATAGGTTCATAATGGGTAGGTACAGGACACGTGATCCTAAAGGATTGATACCAAAACATGCAACACAGGTATCTTTGACTTGGCCATATGCCCATGAAAAATGGGAAGAGGACTTGTTCACCGAAGATGGTCGTGACTGGAAAGAGGTACAAAAGAGAAGGGCCAATCCTGGGGTAACCATTTTTGCATCCTTACCCATGCAAGAATATATAAAAATATTAAAGGTTGGGGCATCCTCCAACGCTAGGTCGGGAGCAGAAAAGTCAAGAAAAGAATAGAATCTTATGACAGAAAAGGAAAGGTAGGCCATACAAGCAGAATAAGAGAATATTATGAAAGAACAAGTTGAAGAGAGGAGGATTCAGGAAGAGAAGAGGCAGAAAGAATAATAAGAATAGGAAGCAGAGAAACTCATTGAACAAAAGGAGAAAGATGAGAAATAGAAAAGAGATGAGGAATTTATTGAAAAAATAAAAATGGATAACGAGGAACATGCCCGACAACAATAGATCGAGGAGAAGAGAAAACAAGATCAAATTTGGGTCGATGAACTGAATAAAATCTAGGATGAAGAGGCAAAGAAACACAAAAAGGATGAGTTATATCGATTTCTAAGAGAAGTAGTATGAGCAAGGGAAAAAAATGGTGAAGGACATCAAGTACCAATTACTAAAAACAAGCCAAGAGAAGTCATTGACTTGACAAAGGAGGAAGACAAAAGGGAAATTCTGCGGTCCCTATAATATATGAAAAACTTGAAACTGAGAGGAGCCCCACTAGGTCACTAAAGGAGAAAAATACAGAAGTATAAGGCCAAGAGGGTGGAAATGAAAGTGATGTTTCCTCAAAAGGGAATGACTCCCTTCGTCAAAGTAACAGTGATAATTCATCAAACAATGATAAGTCAGATAAGGAGTCGCTTGGTTAGCAAGATCATGATGAGTCATTACCTGGAATGAAAGGGGAGAAGATAAATGGAAAAGGAGATGAAAAAGACTCTAACCATAAAAATAATGATGAAGGCACAGAGGGAGAGAAATTTATTGGTTGTGGAGCCTGATTATATTCCTAATTTGTATGCAGGTCAAAGGAACTACAAGATACACAATTCAAATATTATAATTTTGTAGTCAATCTGGACTGTTCATTATAAGGTCTTAGATATGACAATATAAGTTATGATAGGGTTTTTTTCCCCTAGAAGGCAACCCTCTTTTATGAGGGAATTGTATTGCGGTTTTACATTATCGTGAATATTGTATTCTGGGAGAGGAGGCTATGAGAGAAAGAAGAGGAAGTTACAACGGGTGTGTTGTAGGTTGTATCTCTTCATTTTGTTGGATAATAAAAAGGAAGGACCTAGAAATTTCTCTGGTGGATGTAGCCCACACTGGGTGAACCATGTTTATTTGTGTCTCTATTGTATTGTGTATCTTCTATGTTTTATTTGCGAATTTGTTTTATTTTGTTGCTCCGCGATCCTGTTTTTTCTAACACAAGTTAGCAACCATGATGGTAACAACAAAGAAGAGGAAAATGATGTAATGCATGAGACAGAGAACAAAAAATATGTTGAAGTCGGTTTGGAGCAGAAAAATGGAAATGAAGGGGAAACCAAGGAGTCCGATTGTAATATCCCCGACCACCAACCTCTACTGGGCAATGCTACCTAAAGAAACGTCCATGCTCTAATACCACTCCGTGATAGCCCCAACCTTAATCTACTGGGCTATGCCACATAGAGATACATGCGGAAACATCATACACATCCATATAAACATATAATGATAACATATTCTGCTAATACATAGACTAATGCGAAAATAACAGTAAAAACATACATGCAATAATCACAGGCAAAACCCATAAATATAACAATAATCCTACACATACAGCATATACAATATATCCATCATGTAAATGAACAAAGAAATGGGTACTTATCTTTTAATTTAAGTACACCAACTATGTGGATACCTTCCACGAACCTCCCAGCCATAGACCACGCTGCTAGGACTAAACTCCATTGGGCAAGGGATTCCTAGGCTAAGCATGGACAACAGGAAGTTGCACAATACGATAGGAAGGATTTCCTCCAAGGAGCCACTTACGCCCACAACTCATAGACTCTCATTCCCCAAATGCCTGTCCCACCCCAAGAGTGTGCACCTTCACTGTCACACAACCCATTGACTGCTACACCTCCCTTCCAAGGCTTCAACAATAGACTAGATAAGGAATGCTTAGAAATTTGTAGCTACTATTGGGATTCCTCCAGGAGAAATCACTTCCCCAACATCTTGTCTCACCTGGAGAGAGTTTCTCATAGGCCTGACAACATGCTTCTTCAATCCAACTCCTTAGCAAATAAAACAACAACATTCGGCTAATGCACAGGTGATGGAAACAATCGAAAATGGTTAAGGACATAGAATATGGCAGCAAGCCATGCTCAACCAAGGAACTGCGTTGGCAACAAAATCCAACCATTAATACGCAACACAGACTCAGGAAAATGCAGGTGTGTCGGGCTTCACAAGAAATACACAGGATAACTCAAGTATAACTGCAGGTTCCAAAGGTGCATGCATGTTCATAGGTCAATCATGGAGGTCATGGCTCTGTGCGTGAGTGTGTGCATGCATGGGAAGAATGGCCAAAAATGGAGAGAACCCCCCCCCCGAATGAACAAAACTTCCACATAAAGTTGCATGCGCCAAGGTTGACACATGTCTTCCTGAAGCTGCATGAGCTCCACTTAAAATTCGTTCCCCTCCCATAGGAACCTAGGACAATCATAGTTTATGTCCAAACCTTAGCCTCTAGGAAATAATAATATAATATTATTCCCTTAGAGGTAAGTTCTCTAGATTATCCCCTTTTACTAGAATCTTAGCCCCTTCTGTTTCCCTACCTAGTGGAGCTTAGTCACCCATTCTCTTTTATTGTGGTCGGTCTACACATAGTGAGGTATTTATATTATTGATGTGAGTATTTACATATACAAAATCAATCTTAATGGCCTTATCATCTAGGCTCTCCAGCCTAATAACACATAAGCCTTCTAGCTTATTATGACTCGGCTCACGAGCCTATCAACCATGTTTACAATTCATAATTACAACTCGGGTTCTACCTGAGGATATTAAAATCCCCTCCCCTTATTTTTGCGTTGTCCTCAGTGCAACTTGTTTATACATATACAATTCAAAAATTCTTCAAAAATCTCCAAGCTTTAGCTATTGGAAGCTTGTTATTCACCTGGTGCTCTACTTTCAAGCACCAATTCTAGTGTTCATACTGAAACTGAAATTCAATTTCTCTATTCCATAGAGATGCTTTAGGAAATCATTCATCTCATTGTTCCTTATTACATGCTACAATTAAACCTCATTGAAAGCACCGACTGGCTGTAGATCCACGAATTTCCACCCAACCTTATATCTCACTGTTGATCACTCTTAGCAGGGGTATGAATCCATAGACATAACACTCTACTCATACACCTATTCATTCGGAAGCAACATTAGAACATACATGCAAAATATATACAGGAAATTCTAAAAACATTATAACCTGTATACAAGATACACGACATACAATGAATAGAGAATTGATACTTATCTTTTGATTGAGAAGACCTTCCACTCATGAGTAGGGCTATGAATCCATCGGGCAATGGATTCCCAAGATAGCCACGGTCCATAATACATATCAACATGGTCTAGGCCAAGGTACCAAACCTCAACAACACTCCAACCAACGGTCTCTCATTCCCCACATGCATGTACAACCCAAGGTAGTATGCACCTTCCTTCCAAGGCTCTAGCACAAACCGGACATGAAGTTTCAGAGCACCATGGCTCCAAGAGTTCCAACTGTCCTCAAAGGTCTCCAGGTACCCTCGAGGCCTCAAACTGAGGAACCTATCCCCACACTTCTCCCTCCAGGGTTCCATCCTTCTCCAAGGAAACCAAAGGAGAAGTGTACACACACCCAGATCCACCGGGGATCCACAGGGTAAGATCAGTTGTCTCCAATCAACATCTTCCCCGAGCCACTCTTTGTAGTCCACATTCCAACTTTAATCAATATCATCTCATTTGCATCACCCACATGCAGTTATCATGAGAGAACATAAAAGAATTCATTTAGGAACTCAAACTTAGTTCAAAAAGGGAATTCAACTTTTCCCCAAAACATGAGATTCCATTTCATAATTATTTTAATTGTTGTTGCAATAATAGGATGCAGTCTTCCTTCTGGCTTTCAGCAAACACCATGTTGAATACCATTTTTCCTGCAATGCTCCTATCTTGCATTCAACCAACAAATTGTCAACATTTCCTGTACATCATAATTCAATTGTAATAAGTACAAAACCATATGTAGTGATCTTAGAATTGTCTATAACTAACAATTCAATCACAACTACAAAACAATTTGTTAGATAGAATGAATTATCATTCTATGCATATGCTTGTTCATAATTAATATCAGTAAGTTCATTACTTCTTTTCTGAATAGAAAATTTCATGTAGTCGGCTCATGTGACTACTTGACTTGAACTTTCCTGTTGCAATGTCTAACAACTCCTAAAATGTTCTCAACTCCATGAGTTAGCAACATTTTAGCCATTAGTATAATTATTTCCATGCAATAATATATATGCATGTACTTACAAAACACATTCAACAAATGCATTCAAGTATACAATTATATCACCTACTATGCATGAGTGAAATTCTCAATGCATATTTTTTCAATGCATCTTGCATTGAATTAAAGAATTCTCTTTATCTCAGTCATGTTTCTCACCATCCATAAGTTGGAATTTTGGCCAATGTCCTAACACATTCCCCACACACTTTCTATTGTCTTCCCAATTAATTGGACGCCTTCCTTTTCGACCCGAACAGTGCACCAAGAATATAATTATGTGGTGTTCAGTAGTGTTAGCAAAAATGTTGCAGTCCAAGTTTTATTTAAAGGTAGGAGTATTTTAGTACCTCTGTGGTTAATAACCTTCCCATATCCATACTTTTCCATATCCAACCCTGTCCTAGTCTCATACATGACTAGATTTACTGGCATTCATTCCTATAACAAGTTCTTATCTTTTATTTCTTTGGTTATTACCTCATAACCAAATTAACATGACATTATACTATGTCAGTGTGTGCATTCAAAAGTTAAAAAGCTTTGATAACTATGATATGCCTCTAGCCTTTACCACATCTAGTGGTATCTTATTCATTTTAATACATTCAAATAATATTATCCTGTGTATCATAAAAATTCAATCGGGGAAAATTATTACCTGAATTTCCCTTTGGCAATTATGTAACATAATTTTAAAAGAGAATACTTAGTTGCATAGCTGCCATTAAACAAATTTGATGTTTCTAGATTAGTTGATGACAGTAGAAGCTTTCATGCTTATTTTATCAGACTTATAACCAACACTTTAGATTTATGTTGCTTCCTTCCATAGGCAACAACATCAACAGAAACACTTGCAAACATGAAAGCGTTCTCTCTTTATGGCTGTCCCAACAAGCTATAACATACTTGCTGCCAAAAAATTAGCAGCAACTTCTATATCCTTGTAACACTTTTCCTTGCTGGTCCCAGAAGTCTTCAATTCTTCCTGAATTCCTTAATCTTCTTGTGCTCTCACTGTAATCATTGTGCATGATTATTTATGTCTTGAACACTTTCTATCCAAATCACTCTTGGCTACCTTTGCATTTCTATCCAAATACTAATGTTGACATTAACCTTCATCTTTTATTTGTTCCCTGGATCCTAATATCCTAACTCATACTTGGATGAATTATAATTCCATTCATGTTGTCTTATAGACTTTGGATCTTCAACATCCATTTTTTTTTTCGGTCTGAACTACTTCAGCCCTTTCCTGACTGAATACTTTAGTATTTGATTTTTCTTACTCTTCTCTTCTCCTTGCCAACTAGCCTCAAATTTTGCTTGCATAGCCAATCTCTATCATATTGTAAAGATGCATGTATGCCTCCTTCACTAGCTACATAGAATTAATTAAAAGTACTTAATATTGCTTTTAATTTACCATCATAATTTCAAGTGATAATTCCACCCCTTGGAAATGGCACTCATGTCTCTATGCCACTTAAGATGGATTCTTGTCAGGCACCATCTCCTTTGCATTCAAAACCATGCATATAACCATTTTCTTCTTCGTGGTTCCTTACTGATTCTCTACAGAGATTCATTTCTTTTTGAAATCCTTCTTGGCATTGACATCTCCATGTTATTGTGGAAATATCTTCAATACTTTTGGAATGTATCAACAATCCTCTACTATTCTTGTTGTACCTCTTGGAGTGTTGTCATGCATTCCTATTATCTTGATATCTAACTCATGATTTCTTCTTCCATTATCTTAGGATGTTCATAGCAATAACTTCTTAAACATTTCAAATACAAAATGAAGAATTGTCTATGTCCTTCTTTCTTCGATCTGTAGACATCTCTATCACTTTTGTTGTTTTAAATGTAACCATTGCATCCATAAACATGTATACAATAAATTATTTTTAGCTAGAACCATATTATCTCATTCTAGTAACATAGGCACAATTTTCCTTTTATGGACACCAACAATCTTCTTTATGACTTCCTGTGATCTAAGTTGCTCAATCCTTAATTATAGTTGAATACCTAGAATCCTCTTTCCAAGACCTTTCCATTGATTGCAACATAGCTCTTGGACCTTCGTTGGACTCACTCATAAGGTTCACAGACCTTCTTTACCGATTTTGATGGAGGTCCGAACAATCAAAACCCCATGGGATTCCTTCCTAAGTCATTTTCTCTCTTTAACACAATTTTCGGGCATTAGCCCATTTATTTTCAACCCAAAACCCATGTGACCTCGGGATATAAACAAGTGCTTACTAATATGGCACTTATCCCATGCTTCGAGACTTCAGGGCTCCAAAACTTCGGGCTCCAGAGGTTTTCCTTTCACTTCACCTCATTTCCCACGAACGTCGAAGTGGCGAACTCCCCTAATATTGCTTCTTTGGCACTTCAGGATTTCGATGCTCCGGAGTTTTGGGCTTCAGAGGCTCTTGAAACAACATACACAATTTCTCTTGAATTATGAACTTTCTCACTTCCCAGGGTCCACTTAGTATGGTGCACCCGGGGTGCTACGTGTCAGCAATACAGAGGTGACACGTGACCCAATCAACTATTGACGCATGTCAGATTCTCATTGGCACAAATGACCTTTCAAACACACGAAATAGATGGACATGTGGCATGCATATGATGTTCCACATCACCCTAGGTGACATCAACGGTCACATCATTCCCATTCTTCTTGACTTCGAACTTCGGAGGTTTCTACCTCATCACTCTGTGATTTCCTTAAACGTTGAACCGATGAAGTACTGAACTAGTGTCTCTTTGGAGCTTCGACGCTTCATACTTCGACAATTTTCACAACTTCTTCTAACATTTCCTCCAAATGTCGAATGAGTGAAGTACTGAACCGATGTCTCTTCGGAGCTCTGGCACTTCGGACTTTGACAGTTTTCACAACTTCTTCTAACACTTCCTCCGAACGCTGAATTTATGAACTCGGTGGTTTCCTTAGCTCTGTTGTCATTCCACTATGGTGGTAACACGTGGCCCCACTGATGAGCAACATGTGTCAGGTCACAATTGGTTCTAAAGACCTGTCAAAGGAAAAAAGTAAGTGACATGTGGTAGGATAGGTTAGGTCCACGTCACCCTAGGTGACATCATCATGTCACGTCACATTGGTGCTTCTAAACTTCAACACTTCAGGCTTCAGAATTTTTTACATCCACAAGATTGTTAACTTCCAAATGTTGAACTATCGACCAATTGTTTCCCAGAGCTTAGGGACTTTGGGGCTTCGGAGACTTCCAAAGAACATTAAAACAAATCTCCTGGAGTGATGAATTGGAGAACTCGTGAAGTGGGGTGGATCAATGGTCCACGTCTTCCCAGCATCCAACAACTGATATTTACTACAGAACTATGGGCTTTGGGGCTTCGGGGCTTCAGAGCTCTAGGACTTCGGAGCTTCGAGGCTTCAGGACTTCGAAGCTTCGAGGCTCCGAGACTTCGAAGCTTTGGGGCTCCGAGACTTCAAGAAAATTCACATCTGCACACCCCAAAACTCCTGAACCACAAATCTCTGAATACTTCCACGTCAGCCCTGGTGACGTCATCACATCACGTTACTTCGCCACTACAAAACTTTGGGGATTTCTTCCTACCATTCCATCATGAACCCTTTCTTCCAGAATTCCAAGTCTCCAGACTTCACAATTTGGCGCCACGCGTCCCCTGTGACCCTTAAGGGCCCCACTAACCATGATTGAGAGGAGTGCCATGTGGTGGAATACTAGAAGAGGACACATGGCCCAATATGATTGGTGACACGTGTCATGTTCTAATTGACATTTGTATCTTCCAAAGGTTCTTAAATCACTAACATGTGGCACACATCCCATGTGTCCATGTCATCCTGGGTGACATCAATAGACCACGTCACTTCGGTACTTCAGGCTTCGGAAGATTTTACACTTGCATTCCTCAAATCTCTCGAACGTCGAACTTTCGAACTACTTTACCTTCCGGGGTCTACATGGTACAATTGTCAACAATTAAGGTGGTGCCATGTGGCATGTCTAGGAAGGTTCCACATCACCCCAGGTGATGTCATCATGCCATGACACTTTTGTTCTTCGACTTCAGGACTTCAGGCTTTGGGACTTTTCACACTAGCACACTCCAATTCTCCCTAACGTCGAACTTCTGAACTAGATGATATTCTGACACGCGTCTCCTTTAATGAACGATCCATATTAACTCTGAAATTTGAGCCTTCGAGAGTTTTCACCTCAAAACTCTTCATTTCTCCCGAACGCTGAGTTCTTGAACCACCGAACGACTGCCTCCTAGAACTTCAGGACTCCGAGGCTTCGAGGATTCAGAGCTTCTTTTAACATTACCTCTCGGTTCTCCTGAAATCCAAATTTACGAACTGCCTAAATTCTACACGGTTGATTTGTGGACTCGTGTCCCCATTAATCGAATGGTCTGGATGAGTTTCGAACTTCGGGACTTTGGGAGGAATTCCCTTATGTGTGCACTTCAACCAATTTCTCCGAACGACGAACTGGCTAAGTACTTGGGGAAAATCCATGGCTCTCCTCCTCCTTGATGATCTATGGCTGAAAATCACTACAAGACTTCGGAACTTGGGGCTTTGGCCCCTTTTGCTAAAAAAAACGTGAACTTCGCTAAAGTCATGAAGTTTGAAGGACTTGGAGGTTAATCGTCGTGCACCTTTTCTAGATTTGACAGCTGGGAAGGGTATGCCTTCTCCCATGCAGATCATGTGGCTCAAGTTCAATGTTGTGGTTATCGACCAGGCCGCTGTGATAACCACCCCACCACTTATCTTGGGCTCTCCATTACCACCCAGGAGCTCTCTGAGAACCCCTCTAGCACTCTATACACAAAACCCCTGTGGAATTTTTACTTTAATTCCTCATACATGGCCCATCCAGGTTCAGTGTTGAAACCATGGCTCTGATACCAATTTGTAACGTCCTCGACCACCAACCTCTGTCAGACAAGCTACCTAAAGAAACTTTCATGCTATGATACCACTCTGTGGAATCCCCGACCTTAATCTACTGGGTTATGCCACACAAAGATACTTGCGGAAACATCATACACATCCATATAAACATAGAATGACAACATATTATGCTAATACATAGACTAATGCAGAAATAACAGTAAAAGCATACTTGCAGTAATCACAGGCAAAACCCATAAATATAACAGTAAGCCTACACATACAACATATACAATATATCCAACATGTAAATGAACAAATAAATGGGTACTTATCTTTTAATTGAAGTACACCAACTATGTGCAGACCTTCCATAAACCTCCCAGCCATAGACCATGCTGCTCATCGCTCTCATCAGTGGGTCACCCCCGAGCTGAGACTAAACTTCACCAAGCAAGGGATTCCTAGGCTAGGCAGGGACAAGAAAAAGTTTCATAGTACAACCAGAAGGATTTCCTCCAATGATCCACTTACGCCACAACTCACAAACTCTCATTCCCCACATGCATGTCCCACCCCAAGAGTGTGCACCTTCATTGTCACACAGTCCATCGGCTACTACACCTCCCTTCCAGGGCTTCAACAACAGGTCGGATCAGGAATTCTCAGAACTCTGTAACTGCTACTGGGCTTCCTCCAGGAGAAATCACTTGCCCATAATCCTCTCTCGCCTGGAGAGAGTTTCTCATAGGCCTGACAACCTAGTTCTTCAATCCAACTCCTTAGCAAATACAATAACAACATTTGGCTAACACACAGGTGATGGAAACAAATGAAAACGGGTAAGGACATAGAATATTGCAGCAAGCCATGCTCAGCCAAGGAACTGCGTTGGCAGCAATAGCCAACCGTTAAGACACAACACGAGCTTAGGAAAATGTAGATTCACCGGGCTTCACAGGAAATACATGGGATACCTCAACTATAACTACAGGTTCCATAGGTGTGTGCATGTTCAAAGGTCGATAATGGAGGTCATGGCTTTTTGCTTGAGTGTGTGCACGCATGGGAAGAATGGCCAAAATGGATAGAACCCCCCCAAATGAAAGGAATTTCCACATAAAGATGCATGCACCCAGGTTGACACATGTCTTCCTGAAGTTGCATGAGCTCCACTTAACATTCGTTCCCCTCCCATGGGAACCTAGAACAATCATAGGTTATGTCCAAACCTTAGCCTCTAGGAAATAATAATATAATATTATTCCCTTAGAGGTAAGCCCTCTAGCTTAGCCCCTTTTCCTAGACTCTTAGCCCCGTCCCTTTCCCTATGATCCAAAAACGAAGGTATTACTGATAGATTGCAAGTTAGTTTAATGTACTTTTTGCATCGGATCGTTAAGAATGCGAAATACATAAACTTGTTATCTTGTTTGCGGAATATCAAATGTGACTTTTACTTGATGCTTATTAATGAATAAAGAGATCATCCATTAATATTCATGCTGCAAATGAAGAGAATAGAACAACAAAACAGAAAGAGAAATAGAGACAAGAGGTTGATAACGGAGTTCACCAATCGTTGGCTACGTCTCTGGGCCCACTTCCAAGTGGAGGACCTCTTTATTGCTCTTTAAAATGCTCAAAGTTCTCTTACAATGCTCTTTGTTGTTACATTACATGCTTCATGTCGGTTGTGCAATACCTCCTTGCTCATATTCATGCATGCACCATCAAAATCCTCTCAACAACATGAGGAAAACGCCTTTGAAAACATGAGAAAAGGCCAAAATTTACAAACTGCTCCTTCAAAACCCTGCATCAAAAAGTTTCCTACAAGCTTCAAAAAGCCTGGTTTATATAGATTTTGAGGCTCAAATGAGGAATCCAACTTCCCTCAAGATCTGGCCTCTTTTTGGGATCAAATCCCCCTTCAAATGGCCCAAAATCCTCAAAAAATCCATTTTTTAGGCTAAATATCAGTCAGAATCAATTTAAAATTACATAAACAGACTTAAAAACCCACTTTTAACTTTAGGATAAGGTTAAGACCCCAAAGGACGAGCACGTGCCCCCAAACAGGGTCACATAACACCATAAAACCATGGGCTGGGGCTTAGCCCCGGCCCCAACCCCCTTCCGCCCACATAGTAATATATTACAATTTAAATAAAATTGAATGTATATTATTTAACAAGAGACATGTGGGGCGCATTGGTGTTATTGCTCTCCTTAAGGCCCTTGGATTGGTGGGTTGTCTTGGGTTCAAAACCCATGGACCCCCGAACATTTTTAACACTTGCCATTCGACCCTGACTGGGTGCCACGTGGCAGCCCATGTCTGGGCCACATGGCACTTCTTCATTTGCCAGCAAAGTGCCACATGTCAACCTCTGAGTGGATATGCCATCCACATCTGCCCAGTCAACTGCTGCCATATGTCACACTGCCATTGGTCCAAGTCTTTATCATGAGGTGTTGTTGGTTATTTCATGTTGTCATCATGATGATGTCAGCATTGACTTTTTGTCAGTCCTTTGACTTTTTAGTTGTTTGAGAAAACTGTCAGAGTACGATAACTCTCGCATACAATGTCTATTTGAGAAAGTAAATATACTTCCAGAATAAGCGCGACGAGATGGACGAAATGGCACTGGTTTCATTCAATTCTAAGAACTTTCATTTTTGAGCATTTTTTGAGCCTGGGGAGCCTCTTGGATCATTCCTCCCCACTTTGGAAGCTTTTGGACCACCAAAAGTCTGCTTTTACTTAGGTAAGAAGTGAGGGTACTACCTCCCCACTTTTTCCTATATCATCCATCCTCTATGCTGGGATAATGATCACCTGACTAATCACAACAAACATGAAAACTGAGATAGCATTGTTTATCCAAGTAATCATTTCATTTATCGCACAATCATCTACATTATTTGTCGCACTTTGTAGCCATACACCATTGAACAACAACAAACTAATCAACAATACTGATTATGCAAATGAAAATGACAAAACATGCTTCCCCTTTTGAACAGGAACAATAATCAAATTATGCAGCCGAACCTCATGTTGTACCCCTGGTGACACTTCATGACTGTTAGAATCATATTGAACCATATCATGTTTAGCATCACTAATTTCCTTTTTTGTTACATACATAAGTGTTAAGCTTTTGCTTGCATTTACCATTCTTTTTAACTGCCCTGTAGCTACAAAAGACCTGTTAGTTTTCATGTGATGAGCACGAACAATGTACTCTTTCCCATCTTTCTTGAAGCAATATTTATTATCCTCCCTGTAGAATATGGATTTTCTATCATAAATGTAGGGGCTTCCCAAGACAATCCCACATATGTCCAGTGGCACGATATCAAGCTCTACTTCATCAACATAGTTAGAAGTGATTGCAAACTTGATTTTACATTGCTTGGTTACTTGTAAATTGTTATTACCACATATCCATCCCAATGGATATGGTTTAGGATGTGACTTAGTTTCAAGTCCCAAGTTATTTACAACATCTTCACTAATTAGATTGGCTTGTGATCCACTGTCTACAAGAGTATCAGCTTTAACATTATGTGTTATAACCCTTATGTGGAAAAGTTCATTACTTTTACACTCATCATTTACATCAACTGATCTATAAGAGCTAGAATTTGCAACAGAATTTATACCTCGGATTCCCATAGCTACAACCTGTGTCTCATCACCGGAATTTGATCCAAGATCCACTTGAACTATCGCAGCTGTGGTATTCTTCCTTCCGTGGTTGACAAACTTCTTTGGCTTCAAGTCAGGATGTAAGACCCAACAACGATCTTCATCATAGTCTACTTTCTTGCAATGCTTGCAAGTAGGCTTCTCCTTTCTTGTTGTGGTTGTCTTCTTCTCTTTCTCTCTCCTTTTCCCTGAATCCTTTCTTTGCCAAGTATCTGTAGAAACACTATCACCAACATTCCCTTTACTGGATTCAATGTGAATGGCTTGTACGCATACTTCATCAAAATTACAAGGATTTAGCATAAGAATAGTGTGCTTGAGATAAGAATATAAACCACCAATATATTTTAGGAGTGTCTCTTGTGTATATAAAGGAATACCCAAATTTAAAGATTTCTTACGAAATATCTGAGTATATTCTTGTACATTTTGACCTTTTGACTTCCTTAAACATTGTCAATTCATCATTTCTTGTTGCATGTAAGCTAAAGGGTAAAATTGTTGTTTTAATGCAATAGCAAAATCATTCCAGGAAGAGATTGTTTTACCACTTTTCTTAAGATCATCTCTAGTTCTGCTTTCCCACCATATGAGAGTTGTGCCTCCCATTTTGAGACTTGCTAGTTGGATCTTAGTTTCATCATCAACAATCTTTTGTATC
>ML782577.1:239657-250285 GCA_009831015.1 Picea engelmannii
CTAATTGTCTCACCCAATTATCTAGCTTTTCTGCATCTAATTCACCATCATAAGTGGGTAATTGAAACTTTACATCTAACTTTAATAACGGCATATAAGAAGAATGATGAGTTTTTTTCTTATCCTTGGAGGAATGTACACTTGCTTCATTATTAGATGATGAGGATGAAGGACAAGAAGGTTTTGAAGGTCCACCACCTCCAACTCCTCCTTCTTCTCTTACCGAAGATTCACCTTCTTCAACTTTTGGATTCCTTCACTGACCTCTTTCATGGTAAAGCTCCTCTACCATGGCTTGCATCAATTTAAAGGCCTCAAAGAAATCATCTTCGGATTTGAAGGGACCCAATTTTCGTGGCGAAGACATCTCTTGCTTATGCGGTCGCCTTTGAATCTCTGTGTCAAGAGCCTCAAGTTGGCCTTCTCCTCGCTTGAGTTTTTCTCTATTGAGCATCCAATGCTTGTAATTCCGGTCAAACCTTCAAAACCAAATGCTCTAATACCATAAACTTGATCCAAAAACGAAGGTATTACTGATAGATTGCAAGTTAGTTTAATGTACTTTTTGCATCGGATCGTTAAGAATGTGAAATACATAAACTTGTTATCTTGTTTGCGGAATATCAAATGTGACTTTTACTTGATGCTTATTAATGAATAAAGAGATCAACCATTAATATTCATGCTGCAAATGAAGAGAATAGAACAACAAAACAAAAAGAGAAATAGAGACAAGAGGTTGATAATGGAGTTCAACAATTGTTGGCTACGTCTCTGGGCCTGCTTCCAAGTGGAGGACCTCTTTATTGCTCTTTAAAATGCTCAAAGTTCTCTTACAATGCTCTTTGTTGTTACATTACATGCTTCATGTCTGTTGTGCAAGACCTCCTTGCTTAGATTCATGCATGCACCATCAAAATCCTCTCAACAACATGAGGAAAACGCCTCTAAAAACATGAGAAAAATGCCTCTCAAAACATGAGAAAAGGCCAAATTTTACAAACAACTCCTTCAAAACCCTGCATCAAAAAGTCTCCTACAAGATTCAAAAATCCTGGTTTATATAGATTTTGAGGCTCAAATGAGGAATCCCAACTTCCGTCAAGATCTGGCCTCTTTTTGGGATCAAATCCCCCTTCAAATGGCCCAAAATCCTCAAAAAATCCATTTTCTGGGCTAAATATCAGTCAGAATCAATTAAAAATTACATAAACAGGCTTGAAAACCCACATTTAACTTTAGGATAAGGTTAAGCCCCCAAAGGACAGGCACACGCCCCCAAACAGGGTCACATAACACCATAAAACCATGGGCTGGGGCTAACGCCCACATAGTAATATGTTACAATTTAAATAAAATTAAATGCATATATATTTAACAAGATACTGGGGAGAGAACAAATCCTTTGATCAATACTTAATTGATATTTGTTCTTTGAGGAAAGAGAAGGATGGAGTTCTTGCTACATTCAACAAGATGTTTTATAGATTTATTTGCAGTATGCCTTTGGAGATCCGGCCTTTTGAAATTCTTTCCATGATGTACTATTTAGAATCTCAACACCTTGATCTTGTCATTATTCTGGAAGAAAGGAGATCTTCATCATTAGCACGATTGTTTGGGGATGTTGAAGAAATTGAGGACAACTTTTGGGCTTGTAATAAACTTTGAAATCAAGCTTATTATGAAGATATGCATGCATAGGAGCAGGAGGAAGGAGGTAAGAATAAATAAGATTTGGGACACTTTGGTCAGGAATTTTTATTGCATGATCAAAGAAATTTTGTTGTTCCTAATTTTTATGAAATGAATTATGCCCAAGAGTTGTCTTTTAAGGAACAAGGAGGTCATATTTTTCTCATCAAAATATATTTGATGTAGTGGCACGTTGGTGTTAGTGCTCTCCTTAAAGAGCTTGTCTTGGTGCATGATCTTGGGTTCAAAACCCATGGACCCCCAAACATTTTTAACACTTGCCACGTGGCAGGCCATGTCTAGGCCACGTGGCACTTCTTCATTTGCCACAAAATGCCACATGTCAACCTCTGAGTGGATCTGCCATCCACATTTGCCCAGTCAACTTCTGCCACATGTCACACTGCCATTGGTCCAAGTCTGCATCATGAGGTGTCGTTGGTGATGTCATGCTATCGTCATGTTGACGTCTGCATTGACTTTTTGTCAGTGCTTTGACTTTTTAGTTGTTTGAGAAAACGGTCGGAGTACAATAAATCTCGCATACATCGTCTGTTTGAGAAAGTAAATATATTGTTGGAATCAACGCTATGAGACAGACGCAATGGCACTGGTTTCATTCAATTCTGAGAACTTTTATTTTTGAGCATTTTCTGAGCCTGGGGAGCCTCTTGGATCACCCTACCTAGTGGAGCTTAGTCCCCCATTATATTTTATCGTGGTCGATCTACACACATCGAGGTATTTATAGTATTGATGTGAGTATTTAGATATACAAAATCAGGCCTAATGGCCTTAGCATCTAGGCTCTTCGGCCTAATAACACATAAGCCTTCTAGCTTATTATGATTCGGCTCACCAGCCTATCAAACATGTTTACAATTCATAATTACAACTAAGGTTCTACCTGGGGATATTACATCGATGAGAACCCCCAAATGATTCATCAATATTAGACCAAGATACTTAAGGGGATACCCAGGATAATACCCAAAAGAGTATCACTATAGAGAAAGATCCTAGCCAAGCAGAGATTGAAATAGGTAAGCAATCATTGGACAAAGGAACCACCCAGGACCCGGTATCAAAGCAGTTCTACCCACCTTTGATCGAAAGAAGAAATCTTTAATAAGAACTCATGATAAATGAAAGTTAATTTTGGATAGTGAAGCGGTAAATACCACTAAGGAAGTAATCATTGGCGTGAAGAAGGTTAGAGTAAGCCAACTTTACTCTGCAGGTTTGGCTATATCTCAAGCCTTTTATGGAAAAGCAGTGATGGAGGAGATGGAGTTAGAGTGGACCAAGTCCAAAATTGATTCCCTCAAACACCAAGTATAATACCATCAAGAGGCTGGAGGAGAAGTGAAATTCAAGGAAGACTTACTGGAGTTGTGTGACAATCATTAGAAGACACAAGAAACTCTAATATAAAATCCAGTAGCTCTTCAGGAATAATCCATGCTACTAGGAATTACTTTTAAAGAAGTACACAGACGGTTTGAGAAATGAGTTGGTATGCTAGAAAAGATGGAGTTTGTGCAGGAGATACAAAAAGAAAAGGGATCAAAAAACCATAATATAGAGATGGTGTCAGATGAGTGGATGGCTCAAGTATGCTCAACAGGTAAGAATTGGGAAAAAATTGTTGATGAACCCGTGGACATAGTAAATGAGGAGTGGGATCACTATAATCGAAGCTGGGAAAATATGAATCAATCTATGACATAACTTCAATTACTTGTTTCTAGGTCCCCCACGCATTTCCGACCGATTGATTAGATGGAACCTGATTTGAAATGGTCGGTCGATGGATACAAGGAGTAGGTTCAATGGATTACTGTGATGGACAAATGACATGTGAAAAAACATGTGGTCGATAAAGTCAATATCATGGAATGAATGGAGAAGATAGTCGATCTCATGGAGAAGCACACTCTTCAATGTCGTGACAACAAGCATGAGATGGCTATGTCGATGGATCAACACAAGTTCTCGTTCGCTAAGAGTTGCACTCGAATCTTCATAAAGTGGTCCGATTATGTGGAAGAACATGCAAGCCCGAAGAACCCAATATCACTCGAGTCATCATGACTCAAAATTATGATTATATATTTATGGTTGTCTATGTGGCATTTTTCGCTAAGTTTAATTTTGTATAAATAAAAGGATCCTAGTGATATAATGGACCTTTTGGAATTTCAAATATTTTGGTTGTTATTTCATTGTGGAACTATTTCGACAATTAGTGGGAAGCTCTGCTAGATCCTGAAGTGATTTTGGAATCCAATTGGTGATCTATGTGACATTGTGGATTGTTCTGCTTTGGATTGTTGTGTCTCGATGTCGAGTAAGCTTTTCATTTATCAATCTATCTTGTGATAATTGCTATTTTATATCAAATTCTCATTATATGTTTAATCTGGATGTTATTTTACAATACTTTTGGTCCCGTATATAGAATTATTTCTATATCATTGACATGGTTCATTAAATATATTTGCATGCACATATAATCTCTGTTGTGTATATGTTTCTAGAAATTATTTCTGGTGAACCTAGGCATATAGAAATAAATTGGTTACTCGTTATCACATCTTCTTTAGAAGTTATCTTTGAAAATATAATTGTGTTCTTTTTCTCTTACTCATTTAATGGTTTGTTGTACTAATTCCTTTAGGTTATTTGAATGTGTCAAGTTATCCTAAAATAAAATTAGAAACATGTCCTTAAAAATAAATACCAATAATATGAACAAAATCAGATAACTTTTAAATCCCATCAAAACTCATTGGATTATCAATCTGGAGAATCACGCTACCCCAAATGGAGAAGAGACTAATTGGGCCTCGTCTTCGGGTGTGATTCCTATTGTTGAGTCAAAGGAATTTAGACCCCTCAACAAGCTTGCACAACAAAATAATTGTTTGTTGAAAAAAACTCTTTATTGTGATTGTGTTTTGTTTACTTGAGACGTCGTGTCTTCAGAACAGGTAAGTTTTAGTGTTAATTTCTCTAATTCTATCCAGATAAGCATTCACTGTAAGTAATGGTTGTGATTTCTAGAAAAATGTAGATTAGATATTATGGCTTGATAGTTGTTCATTGTGCAAGAAAATTCCACCTTGAAGGAGTGTCGCTTGTCGGTCTCTAAATACTCCCAAAGGAAAAGGCATCCAGTTCGGTGAAGCATCAAACCATGCGCTCGTGGAGGGAGAAGAACAAGAACCGAAAGTATAACATGTAATTTGAGTCTCGTTGAAAAACATTTTCATCCAGCCACCATTTTACATGGATATAGAACCGGTCATCGAAAATAAGTGATGAACAAGGAAAATGCGTAGGAATATTACTACTGATCGAAATTAGCAAATACTACAAGCTCTAGTACACATAGTTTAGACTAAATAACGATTTTGTGGTGGATTTTCATGTACAACATGATGTGAGAAAGCTGGGGGATTCTTGGTGGAAGGAGGATAAGAAATTCATTAATAGGACCTAGGGATGGTATGGTATAACTAATTTGAGAGATCCCTACATGTATTTGATGGTCCTATTATGTATATTATATGGTGAGAAGTATTGTTCCAGGTTCATTGAGGGCTAGATGCCACTAGCATACATGGTGGCAATGCCAATAGTTGTTTTTAACTAGGGTTCCATCATAGCAAAGAAAATTAGCACCTGAATAGATCAAGTGCACAATCATGAACCTGGTGAAGTGTCTTCATTTTACATGAATTCTTACCTCTTAGATGTGGTATGTGCACAGAATGTATTTGCAGAAATGAACTTAATTTGGTATGTTTTTTAATTTCCTATGTATATGTACTTTAGCATATTATTGGAAAGTAGGTATAAGATGTCATACCCTATTATATGTGATCTATTCCTGGACATACTATATTTCATTATTTTTCATCAAGAATATCCAAGGTTGTCCAAGAAATCCAAGAAGATCATCTCACTTATTGGAAATTGGTATCTTGAAGAAAAATGCACTTATATTAGGATCTTTGGAGCTATTGGTGCCCCACATTTATTACCATCCTATGTACGATACATATTGGACTTAGGAGAATTTTTTTATCAGGCTATATTGTAACGGTTCAATTCCCCCTTAGTCAAAGACAAAAAGAGAGAATTTGTCCCATATGGATTCCAATTGGGTTATTACTTTGTTAAATATACCACACAAGTTAGGAAAGAAGGTTTAAGTCATCTTGAGTATAGGTTTGGGACCAGAAGATACCACAAACATGATCCTAAACTGTTAGTGCTAAAGCACTATGAATAACTAGTTGTTTATTGACCTTATTCCCATGATAAGTTTGATGATGAAATTTTTACAAAGAATGTCCACAGTTGCGATGAGGTTATTCAGAGGAAATCCCAACCAAATATCAGGACCTTCAAAACCCTACCCAAGATGAGAAAGTACAGATAATTAATCAAACTACTGAAATTGTTATTCGAGGAGTGACAAATAAAAGAGAGAATGAAGAAGCTATAAGAGCAAAGAAATTTTGACTGAAATCAGAGGATGAACGGGCATCCCATGAGGCAAAGAAAAATAGAGCATCTCAAGAACTATAATGATTGGGGAAATCTGACAAATAATTAAAAAAATTATTAAGTTGAACAAGTCACTCAAGGAGAATTATTACAAGGATAAATCAGCACAAAACCATAATAGGAAAAAGGGGAGACACAAGGAGGTAAGCCAGAGTTAGTGAAATCAATCGATTTGTTGAAGGATGTTCCTTCCACGGGGATTCCTCCTCATAACATTGTGGACCTTACTAAAGATTATGTTTGATGATATGGAGATAGTAAAGGTCATGATCTTGGATGAGTCTAATCCATACCAAGGGAGCTCACTTTTGGTCGATCCATGACCAGAGGAAACACCCTTAGATACCAATGTTGATGAGAAATGTCCAGTGTTGGGTGTAGAGGTGTTACAACCACTCAAAGAAGAGAAAACACAATAAGGTGTTGCGGGAAAAGAGAGTGAGGAACAACGTAAGGATGACATAACACCTGAGCAGGAAACGACAAGAGATGAAGGTGGGTGAGAATAGGATCAGACCATCGCTCTGAGAAGTGAGGAGACAATTTCCAATCCATCCACTACCTATTTACCTGGGGATGAAACACAAAAGGAAGTATCAATGGAAAGTAAGGAAGATGATACATCAACTTCGGATTAAATTATTGATATATCTAAAGGAGAAGGCATTGAGAAGACTAGAAAAACAAACCATCTCCTTGAAGAGACAAGAACTGAACAAATAATATATAAGTAAGTGGAGGAGCTACGAAAACAAGTAGCAACAATGGATAAGAGAAAAACTTCTATCCTAGGGAACTTTCATACACCAGGAAGCATAGGAAATATGTTGGTTTGGGGTGACCATCCAATGCTTGAGCCCTTAGATGAGGTAGTTGATATTGATTAAATAACCTATGAAAGAAAGAGGCGGTTGCTAGTAAAAAGAACACAAAGGAAGATAAAACTAACTCTTGATAGCACTATGATTATGACTTCTGAAGAAACATTGTTTGATTCCAAGAAATCCAACATTAGTGAATTTATAGGAGCATGAATGGCCATCTCTCATGCCACAATTCACAGGTCCAAAGTAGATGAAAGAGAGGTTGATTCCAAGAAGGAAGAATTAGAGTCTCTTCAACATCAAGTAGACTTTTACAAGGACACTACCCATGTAGTGTTAATTATGAGGTAAGATTTCTTAGAGGAGTAAAACATATATAGGTTGGTAAGAGATGCCTTTATGGAAAATATTATAAGCTACCAAGAAGAAACTCTATTGTGCACGGTAGCACATAAACAAATGTTGAAATGGGATAAAAGAGTGCATAGGACCTTGAATCAGATTGAGTATATCAGGAAAATTCAGAAACGTCGGGGCGAAGAAGAGAATGGAATCAAGATCCTCATCGATGAAAACATGGATAGAATACAAATGGTCATAAAATATTGGGTTCAATATGTTTTTGAACCAAATAGAAAAATGAAGGAAATATGGGATGCATGCCTTAGGAATTGGGACAAAATTGATGAGGTAATGACAAAAATTCATTTTCCCAAGTTCAGGTCAGCTAGATATTTTCAATACAACAACAACATCATAAAGCATCACATAGACATTAACCTGATGTATGAGTCATATGTTCACAAGATTACCAATTTGGAACAAGGACAAGTAAAAAGATTCATTGGAGATATAATGAAGACAACTTTCAACTTGGAACGTGTGACTGCCAAGGTGGAAAAATATGTATAGCACACCAAAGAGATGACATAGATACTAAATGTTCCTATGTATCAACACCACTTCCATGACATGTAGACATGTGAGGATCGCTTCTCCCAATAGGACAAGTATGATGAGGCACATCTAATAGATCAGTCATCTCATGCATGGGAAACAACTTGGAGAGAACAGGTTGATCATTTCACTTTATTTTATGAGTTTGCTTAGAATAGAATTAATATTTTTTTTAGACATTTGTATTTTTAATAAATAGGAGAATTGGCCATGCTCAAAAAGGTCAATGGTTTTTTGTAAATAATTTTTGGGTTAGAACAAAAAGAAATTATTTTCAAAGTTTAATTCAGAAGCTTGGAAGGAGCCAAGGTGAATTTACCAAATTTGTGCACGCTTTCTCATGAGTGGATTTTTCTACAATTTGATTGAATGCCACAAGCGTCTAGTGAGATTTTAATTAATCTTCATTTATCTCAATTGATTATGAATTTTATGGGTAAAGTTTGGTAAAATGTAATTTATTTGACAATTAGTTTCTTTTATGTGAGCTTTTACAAGTACATAATTATTTCTTACTTATCCTTCTCCATACATGTTTCTTCATGCATGCTAACTAATTCTAGTTTTCTTAAGTAATATCTGATAACTGATCAACTTCTCTGGGTATTATTGATTTAGAAATTTAGATTCATATATTTCTTACTCATCGTTGTTAAGGGTTATCCTAAGCACAAACTTCTTCAACAAACCTTTTTCCTTTATCATTCATTTTTTTTCTTCTCTTGTTATATAGAAATAAAACAAAAGAAACAAAAAACATAATCAAGTAGCTAAAAGAACAAATTCAAACAAATCATTAAAGCCAATTGAATGGTTTTCGGTCCATTAATCCATAGGATTATACTATACCAAAAACGGAGGAGTCTAATTGGGCCTCATCCTTGGGTGTAACTCTCCTATTGAATAAAAGGGAATCCAACTCCCTCAATAGGTTTTCTTCGTAATTTTCATATATTCAATGTAAACGAAGTCACCAAAATTGGAAAAAAAAAAAAAAAATCCATTACTTTCAACTTCAACTACTAGCTCTTTTAACATAGGTGAAATATTTATCTTGAAGAGTGACTAGAAAAATGAGTTGAGATGTGGGATTTGGAATCTATATAGCCAAGGCTATAATCTTCATGTTTTTCAAATGATTCCAAATCAAACCCAGGTTACATTCAACCGTAATAAATTTGGTCATCACTTTGAGTTTGTCTCGCAACTCATTTTCCATTTAGGTCACAACCAAATCATTTTGGAACAACAAAAAATCATGGAAAGTGATAGAATGAGTGAGTGATAGTAGAAAATTTTGGGAGAATACAAACAAAGAAAACCCATCGTCCATTTTCATTTCTACAACCTTTTTCAACATAAAATCATTAATAAGAGTTGCTCAATAAAACTTTGACCTCTTCAATCATAAAACTTCTTTGTATATGAGCGGAGAACGAGGGAGGAGAAAACTTCATACACACAACCATATACAGAGCCAAACTAAACCATTTATTAACAAACATGCTTCATTATTGTTTTTCGAGTATGTGTGGGTACATGCCTTACAGGAATAAACCAAATCTTTATACCAATTCTTATTCAAATAGTTGCACTATCTTCATAATTGCCACAACGAATAGAATATCTTCTGGAACAGAATGTAGCACTTACACTACTCTCTTCACAGTCCACAACCAAATGAGGAATGGTGGCAACCCTAACAAACTACAAGGTGGTAAATCATGGGTTCGGTGGCACAAATGCCTAGTTCATTTCCAATTCAATGCATGGAAGATGTCATGGCCAACCCATACATTGACACTCTCATAACAAACTTAATGCCAATTATTATCAACATGTTTTGTGAAATCATAAAGTGTCAACCCCCAAAACGATGTGTGTGTTTTTCCAAAAAATGACCAAATATCTATCGTGGAGAATGGCATACCATGTATTAACCCTAAATACCATGTTATGTATGAGTCTTGTATTGTTATACTTAAAACAAGATCTAAAATATAAACCTTTAATATATGTGGCAGAGACATAATCGTTTAGAGAATCATAACTTCATAATCATTAAGCCAACATTCATCACCATATGATAATTAAGTTTTTTGATACCATGCTCGATGTGATAATACAAACTGAAACTAGCATATGTTATAACAATTTCATATAATCATGTTGATAAAATGGATGCCATAGGAGACAACATAATATCAATGTTCTTTTCTAGGGGACCCCACCTATTATAATTTTTTAATTCTTTAAATGAGTTATAGGTTTAAATGAGTTAACAAGATACACAGTTTCTTGGATTAGAGCATGACTTGATGATAATTGTTCTAGTGGAAATTTTGAAGGATTTTGGTGGGGACACCACCAGAAACCTAGTTGGAGAATTGAGATCACACGTTGTAAGGTAGCTAGAGAGGTAGTGGGGGGTCCAGAGGGCCCATAGTGATAATAGTGGAGGTCATTCAATGTAAGGTGGACTAAGTCCACTATATTATTAAATAAGGCCCACTATGGTAGTTAGATATAATAAATGTAAGAGGACTTCTTAGAAGGTTCTACTTCTAGAAGATT
>ML782577.1:252720-335378 GCA_009831015.1 Picea engelmannii
TTAAATAAGGCCCACTATGGTAGTTAGATATAATAAATGTAAGAGGACTTCTTAGAAGGTTCTACTTCTAGAAGATTCCTCCTCTAGAATGTTCTTAGGTGATGGTAGCACTATATAAAGGGGTTCAAGCAATGTAATGAGAATGAAGAGAAGTATTGTATTTGGAGCTGAAGCTCATTAGGAGGTTTCCCCCTCGAAGAGGCAAGTGAACAGGAGAGGATCCCTTCCATAATAGGATCCATTGTATGGTGTTGCCCTACCCTAAGGGTTTGATATAATAAAGTGGTGTTTTTCTTCTATATTGCTCTTTAGATCTATTGTGTATTTAGTATTTGTGGTGATTATATTGGTAGATCTATTCAAATTCTTAAAAATTGGTATCAGAGCACTTTCCTTGGCCGGAGTTGTGGGCAAATATTTTTTATTTTTGCAGATTTTTTTTCGGAGCAGAAAAAAGAGGGCCGCGACATTATCGAAGTTTTCGGTATATTTTGGTGAAAAATTTGCACAAAAGGGTTGTAGATATGACCTTAGCTACACTACAATCCACCCCCCTTTAGAAAAACATTGTCCTCAACACTTGTTATGAGGAAGTACAACCATATACTAGGGTCCTATGGATAAGTGTGGACCGTAATGTTGAAGTAGGTTTGAGAATCGGGGTCCCATGTATAAGTGATAGCCACCATGTTGAAGTAGTTCGAGCTCCACCGTAAACCTAGATCCCATGTCCAAGTTCTTATGTGTACTCCTCGTTGAAGATACCTGGACTCAATAGTCGACTGAAAAAAGTGCTCCAAATGTCTACATTGGCCATGTGGATCCAAATATGTAGATCCATCCATATCCAAAAAATATTTTGCATAACACACTAGTACTGGAGAATAAGAAAACTTAAAAATAGTGCTCAAAGAAGGATCTTGACTGCTCTACATAAGGTGGAGTAGAGTCACCAAGTATAATATGAAAGTAGTTGTCATCCCAAAAGTGACAACTATCCATATACCAATCATCACAATCGGCCTCAAAATCATACCAAGCATAAATTTCTTGATTATATTCTTTTGTGATGTGAGAGTATATGGTCCTCATAATATTTCATTCTATGATCTCTTGAATATTTTAAACATATGTTTTTATGCCCTTGAGGGTTTCAATAGCTCAACAAGCTTTGTTTAGGTTCACAAGGAGTTGAGAGAGAAATTTTCCAAAGGCTATAGAGCACGACATATTCATTGGAAGCACGACATATAATATACCAAAAGAAATCTATGAAAATCCTCTATCCAATGGCACTAATCTGGCAACAATTTTAGAACCCTATCAAATGTTATGAGCTCTACAGTCTCACACTCATCACGAAAAAACCCTAAAAATTGTTGATTTTAAATCAGCAATATCTTTAGTTCCAGAGTTCTGATTTAGACGATTTGCTTTTTAAAATTGGTCGATTTTGCGAGAGAAACTCAGATCTACAATCTGTTTTGGAAAATTCTACACCAATTGCTACAAAAACCTGCAAATTGGGCGGTCATCCTCGAAAAAAACCTGAAAATTTATTGATTTTAAATCAACGATATCTTAAGCTCTTGAACTCCAATTCCGATGTTTTTTTTCTTTAATTGGTTTTTTTTCTGAGAGGAATTTATATATACAACCAATTTATTCAAATTATTCTCAAAAAGCTACATGAAATGATCTGATTGTTGCGGCCCTCTTTTTTTTCTTCTTTTGAAAACATGCAAAATAGAAAAAAAAAGTGTTCATTTTCTTGGCCGAAGAAAGTGCTCTAACACCACTTGTTAAGTACCACAGATCTAAATACAAAAAAAATACAAGATATTCAAGAATAACATCCACATCATTCATATCAATGACACAAAATTAAAATGCAACACATAGTTATCCATACTGAGCTTCAAATCTTTTAAAAAATAAACATATTCACTCTCAACCTATGAGCATTGAATATTCTTTGCAGGAACTTGCAATCTATTAACCTACAGAACATTGATAAAAAAAATTGGCAACTAGGGTTAATAGAAACAATAACTTTCTTTTGTTGAATGCATCCAAGAACATGTAGTATGGAGTTCCCACATGCAAACAAACCCTTGGTGCTCTTGGTATCTTTTTTTCCAACATGAGACCAAACAAAGTTACCAACTTAATGAGAACTCTGACCTCAAAACGAGAATTTTGGCCCAAAAAACCCATATTTTTGCATAAACAAACATGAAAATCAACCCCCAAATCAAAAAGTAGTGCTACCAGTAGCACCATTTTTTCAAACAGGGTCAAAATTACAACTTTTTTCAAACATGGCCTTCAAAACTCAGACAGTGGCTCAGAAAAACCTTAAAATCGGTACCTAAATAAATAAAAAATGATGTCACATAAAAAAAATTCAAAACTTTAAAATTTTAGATAATTTGAAATTGTATTTTTAGCAGTTGGTACCATTAAACCCAAAACCTCAAAATCAACCATCAAATTAAAAAGTATTGCTACCGGTAGCACCCATTCTAAAATTGGGGTATTAAATGACACATTTTTATAAAGTTGTCAAAGAAATCATCATTATTGTAAACAAAATCATAAAATCAACCCTTAAATGCTTACTTTTAAAATCTTAGTTTATCGCTCCAAGCACAAGGTAATACATAATTCCATGAAAATATCACACTCTAATTTAAAAATTCAACATCACTTTTTAATATTTTTTTACTTTTAATAAAAACAAGTAAATACAAGTTACATTGAATGAAACATAAATTATTTCTTAAAAGTATTGTTATATTATCCATATTCAAAACATATGCGCTAATAAATTTTATATATTCTCCATAATCAAAACACATAATTTATAAAAACACAAAAATGATTCATAACTTTATGTAAGTTCAATGCTCATTTCTAGGTACCATACAAACATCATATGGATCAAAAATACATGAAAAGTTTCATACACATATTCAAATTGACTCATAGATTTTGAAATACCATCAGAATCTACATTGTTTTCAGATGAATGATTGGATGAAGATGTAGATGATCCATACTCTTCTCTATTGTCGATGAATGCACCATTTGATTCTACATGCATGCCCAACATTTCTGATGTCAAAAGCCTTTTAGATCTACGACTAGGTTCAGCGGACTCACATCTTGCATTTATTTCTTGTGGCATCAACCTCTTGATAATCTATGTTGTCTTGGAGCGAAGAGTTCCTCTCTTTGTCAAACTGAAGGCATAAACAAGTATGTCAATATAATCTAATTTTAAGAGGTCGGTGTGACATGTTTCTCAACCACCATCTCTGGCTTGTACACACCATTGAATGGGTCTGTACTTGTTGCATACCAATGCACTTCAATTACAATAACATCTTCATTTTATTTATCAATCTTTATAACCTTTGTAATATAGAATGGATAACCATGTAGATCATCAGTCATTAAGACTACAATCATCCTACCCTCCTTAATATCTTGTACTTAACAACTATAAAGGTATTCCATGTCTTCATGTTGTGTATGTGACCTTCGCAAACCAATATAATACATTTCTCTTTCCTTTGCTTGTGTAAACTCAATAGCACCTTGAGATTCTTGTTGTTCAACCATGTTTCTTTCTTTGGATTCATTTGGCATATTTTGTGGCCAATGAAATGGAGTCTTCAAAAATGTATCTTCATTTGTTGAGCTTGAAATTATGTCACTTTGACTATTGAAAAATACTCCCACCAAACATAATCAACAACATAAAAGTTCTTATATTTATCTTTAATGGAATTTTTTATTTCTTCCAAGCATTCAGAATAGTCTACATCTCTATTATGCCTCTATGCATTATTGATTTCAACAACTGATTGTAAAAATAATAACTTTGATGAAAATATCAGACGATCTTGAATGAACTTCAAAATTGCTAAACCTAATGAAGGCCCCCATTCTGCAGTAGTTGAATATTGCTTTTCCCATATAAGTGTTTTTTCATCAACTTTTTTGAAACAAAATTGATGTTGTAAGCTAATGGCATTAAGTTTCTCGACACATTTTTCTTCATGATGTGATCCTTGAATAAATATTCGCATGTCAACAATTTCTTCTAATATATGAAAAACAGGCTCTGGACTGTATGCTTTCTTAATACATTCAAGCAATGATGGTAGGATTCCAATAGTTTTCATCTTCAATGTTACTGAAAAATGACTGAACATTTGATCAATATGATGATGAGTGTGTCCAACAAGAAGGAAACCAACTTTCACCTTTTGAAATATTCTCGGTTCAACAAGCATGCTTAGATATCCAAACACAATTTGATTTTTATTTTCACGACTAGTGTTGTCTAATTGTAGATAGAGAACTTGAGGAATATTTCCATACCAGTGAGTAAGCACATGATGAATTATGGTGATGGTCATATTTGCATCATTATGAATATTTGGAGCTGTGAAGTAAACCCTTGGACACATTTCTCTAGTGAAAACCATACAACCAACCAAGTGAAACTGAATGAAATTATATTCCTATAAATATTTTGGTGTACGGATAAAATGTGGTAGAAGTGTTTTCTTCTAGTCCATGCCATCAATTATCATACCTAAATATTTATTTGGAGCATCATAACACTTCTTACGATGTTTGCACAACTTTTTTCCTTTCACTTGATTGTTGATTCTGATGTTCTTGAAGTGCTTTCACTATGGAAATGAAAATATTGATCAAAAGTTTTCATAGTTGATAATTATCCAATTTAAAAAAAAATAGTAAATACATACCTCTTTCTACCCCTTCATATTTATCTCTTATTGATTTAAGAGTAGCACATATACTTCAAATCCCCATACTTGACTTCTTAGGAATACAGACATCATTGAATTGTTTCTTCCATATTTGTAAAATATGCATATGTAATAAAATTACCATTTCCTTCAAGACCTTCATCATATCCTTTATACAAGTTGTATATTTCCATCCTTGAGAAATTATCTAGAATATGTATTGTGCCTCTATCTAGCATGCACTCTCCATGTTTGGAAAAGAATTCACGCATCCATGACAATGTAGGTTTTGTAAATGGCCCACTCTCTCATCCATGATGTACCTTTGAATAAAATGAATGATATTTTTCCAACCTTGTATGGATTTTTGATAGACGAAGATTATCAATTGAGTGAATTGTTTTGAAAGCCTTTCTACAAAGTAAAATATTCCCAATGCGATAATCATATCTTGTCTTGGTGGATATCATGCACCCCATCAAATATGAATTTTTCATGCTCTTATTCATTAACAAATATGTCTTCCTTTTATTCAAGGCATACATGCATATTATGCTTTTCAAACAATTATTTTGACAACATTCACTTGAAATCAATTCACTTATGGAAATTGATTTAGTGAGAAATTATTTCCTAGACCTTGTATAACTAGAATGACTTGGATTGATATAAAAAGGTCTAGTCCTAGTCCTAGACACAATGTTTCTTTGAAATGTCTCCACTCTTTCATCATTCTCACTAGAAGGATTTTCCTCATCACCATAAGGAATATCAAGCAAAACATTGTCAGAAGACTGAAGAATAGAATTTCGACCACCTTGATTTGTTTCAGCTGAATGATCGAGAACATGATGTTCATTCCTAGGTCTGTCATCATCTTCATTGATAATCTCTTTGATGAGAGAAATATCAAAATCACTAGAAAAATTATTACCATCCTCACCAATGTCATTGGATATTCCATGAAAATATTCACTTGAAGAAAAATTATCATCACCCTTAAGAATATCAATGCCATTAAGATCCTCACTTGGAGAAAATTTTCCTTCATCGTCATCGGTACCTCGAAAATCCTCATTTGGAGGGAAATCATCATCAACATTGTGTCCACCATTAACATAATCATTTTCACTGCATTCAAAATCCCCACTTGAGGGAGATTCTTCATCATCCTGCTAAGTGCCTTGAAAATCTTCATCATTATCTTGAAAATCCTCACTTGGAGGAAAAACACCATCATCAACATTGTTTCCTTTAAATTTATCACTCGGGAAAGAGTGTCCAGCAATGGCATAATCATCTTCACTACTTTGAAAATCCCCAATGGAGGGAAATCCTTCATCATCCTCATTACTAGCATGAAAATCCTCACTTGGAGGAAAATATTCATCATCCTCATCGGTACCTTGAAAATCCTCACTTGGAGGAAAATCATCATCACCAACATTGCTTCCTTTAAATTCCCCACTCGGGAAAGACTGTCCACCATTACCATAATCATCATCACTACTTTTAAAATCCCCACTTGGGGGGGATTCTTCATCATCCTCATCTGTGCCTTGGAAATCCTCACTTGGAGGAAAATCTTCATTAATACCTTCAAAATCCTCACTTGGAGGAAAATCATCATCACCAACATTGATTCCTTTAAATTCCCCACTCGGGAAAGAATGTCTACCATTGTCATAATCATCTTCACTGCTTTTAAAATTTCCACTTGAGGTAAATTCTTCACCATATTCATTGGTGCCTTGGAAATCTTCATCAATACCTTTAAAATCCTCACTTGGAGGAAAATTATCATCCCAATAATTTAAACGTTGATCATAGTCTCCACTTCGACCTACATTTTGATCATTTGCATTACTATTAAACTGCTGAGTAGATTGATCACCATCATTTTCCTCCTCTTTATCATCGGTGCCTTCAAAGTCATCTTATTTAGGAATTTCATGAGGAACATGTTGAATAAAATTTCTTACACTGTGATCAAAGTTCTGACTAGCTGAAAAATATGATGCCTCATTTGCATTACAAGCATTCCCATCGCATTTGCTAGTCCCAAAAGAAGAGGTATGAGAACAATTTGTTGATGCCTCAGAAATAAAATCTTTTTTATCTGATGAAGCCATCACTTCTCACTAAGAACATAGAATGATACAAATGCTCACCCTCCCAATGACAATCTTATAACTTGCATAATGATATTTTCCCTCTAAAATCCCCACCCCCCCTCCCGCAAAAAATTTTCCTCTAAAATTTCCCTCTCAAATTTTTCCCTCCAAAATTTCCCCCCAATTTTTTCCCTTTATTATTTTCCCGTCAAAATTTAAAAAAAAAAAACTTTTACTCTTTTATTTCATTATTTACTTGTTAATTAAAATATTTTTCATGTTTGTTTATTTATCCCACTTTCATTAAACATAGCGATGATCCATATAATTTTAGGTATATATGTAAACAAACTTCTTCAATTTTATTTATCCCACATTCATTATACTAACAATAATTTATATCATTTGTGTTATATATACACAATCTTGTTTTGTCTTTTTACATTGCGTGAAAACTTGGGCAACATTCGTTAAATAATTTGGAGCAAGCTACAAGGGAGAAACGTCGAGAAGACATTGGAGGAGAATATAGCATTTCAGAGGTTAGTTATTTTTTAAATTCTTACCATTTACTAAAAAAAAAATTATAAGATCATTTTTTGGTGGTAATATTTGCGTCAAAGGCCACAACTCTGCAACCCTAAGCACGCGATTCTGCAAACCTAGGTTGTTGCTCGTCCCTTGGCCTCTATGGCCTCTGCATCTCTGGATCTGGGTCCTCCCCCAGATTTCCTTGATGAGGTCGTAGCCTTCAAGGATCTCGTGGGCTCACTCTGCCCCCCGCCCCCCGATGCGATCCTTCCCCTCCCAGTTTGTTAAAAAATTGGATCAGATGCCAAAAGTTTCAATTCCTAGCACCTCTGTGAGGAGAAAATTATTTCCTTCTCCTCCAGAGCTCTTGTTGGAAAGTTCATGGGTCTATGGCTCTCACCTCGGCAGATAGATCTTTGGATTGAGCAGAACTGACATCCTCTAGTCCAAGGACACATGAATCACTTCTTCTATGGTAAGGGATTTTATATATTTTATTTCGATCTTAAATAAGATAGAGATATCATATTCAGAAATGGCCCCTATTTCATTGGGTCAAGAGGGTTATACCTAAACAAATGGATGCTAGATTTTGACCCAGAAAATGGCATTCCCTCTGCAGTACCAGTGTGGGTAAGACTTCCCCACTTGCCTTTCCACTATTGGGGTGATGAAGTTTTGAAAAGTATAAGAGATACCCTGGGAAAATAAATTGATAGGGCAGAACCCAGATCTATCCTTTACTCCTGCACTAGAATCTTTGTGGAAGTAGACTTAGAAAAAGGGCTTCCGGAAGCAATCAAACTAAAGTTGGATGACTGGATCCACATCCAAAAACTACATTACAAGCAGCTCCCTTTTAAATGAAAATCATGCCATGAATACAAACACTTTGCAAAGAACTACCCCAGCAATAAGCAACCCTTAGAATCTGATGCATCACCACAGGATGATGGATGGCAACAAGTACAGAGAAAAGCCTCCAGCGGCAAAAATAATGGATCTCATCCAGTACCTTCAGGTCCCTCGCCCAACCCTGAAACCCCCATGACAAATCCCCACTATGAAATCCCCCCCAAAAAAATCCCCCTATTTTTCCCCCCAACCCCCCTCCTCCCCTTCATCATAACCCCTTTGACCCACTCAGAGAATATTCTTCAAAGAAATATCCACCACCAGTCTTAGTCTCGAGCCCTCCTCCTCCCTCTACCCCACCCTCGATCGTCATCATCAATGAGACAAATGAAGATGACCCCTCCACGAAGGGATCAAAAGGATCCTCACAACAAGGAAATGCAGCTCCTCACCCGCACACTCAACATACTCAAGAAAAAGAAGAAGGAGAAATCCCACCAGAGAAGATGAGAAAATTGGGGCGACGAACGAACAAGGAAGTCAGACAGGAAGCAGCTACAAAAGAAAAGGCCCAAGGAAAGTAGAAAACCATAGAAAATAATATATATACATCAACAAGGAAAGCAGGAACCAGAGGAATGGACCACTCATCTTATGGCAGTCGAGCCTCCTCCACCCCCCTCTAATGATTTTTCTCTCTTGGAACTGTAGGGGCTTCGGTAGCAAATATAAAGCCGAAGCGCTAAAAGACCTAAGAAAAATGGTCAGCCCCTCAGTTATTCTTCTTCAGGAAACCAAAATGGAATCTTCATCACTTCTGGAAGCAACAAAAAAAAATTACAACACCATAGGTGGGGCGATCGTTAGTTCTCATGTAACCTTTGGCGACATCCCAACTCTTTGGAACAAACAAATTTGGAACTCTGAGGTAATCTTTGAAACTCAAAGCTGGCTCCTAACAGTTCTAAAAAACAAGGACAATAATACTATAATTTATGTGATAAATGTTTACATGCCAAACTCTTATAAAGACAAAATGGCCACTTGGAATTCCCTTTCAAAACTCAAAAACTCCATATATCCATCCTCTTGTATAATCAGAGGTGACTTCAACACCCACCTCAATCCTGGTGAAAAAAAAGGAGGAAGCAAAGTCATAGATCATTTCTTAGAAAATCTCACCGATCTCATTTCAGATTGGGATATACAAGACATCAAACCCTCAAAAGGAAATTATACTTGGAATAATAGACGTGCTGACCTTAATCATATAGAAGCTCACCTAGAACAATTTCTTATTAGCATCAACTTTCTCCTCTCCCTTTTTGTTATTTCCTCTCTAATTCTCCCCTTCGTTGTCTCAGATCATAAACCTATCACCCTCTCCTTCCTTTCTCCCCAAAACTTTGGTCCCCTCCCCTTCCGCTTCAATCAACTTTGGTTGGAAAACCCAGTCGTTCCTTCTCTAGTCTCAAATTTGTGGGACACTCCCTTCTCTGGTTCCCCGAACTTCGTTTGGGAAAGAAAAATCAAAGCTGTAAAATTATCACTCAGAGAATGGGTGAAAAACTCATTCATTCCCCCCCAACAAGAAAAGCAAGAAAAAATAGAGCAACTCAGGAGAATACAAAAGCAAATTGAAACAGAAATGATTACAGAAATGTTGTTGAACCAAGAGAAAGAGGCACAACAACATCTTCAGCACACCTTGCGCAGAGAAGAAGAACATTGGCATTTGAAATCTAGAAGTCTCTGGATAAAAGAGGGGGACTCAAACACCTCTTTTTTCCACAAGAAAGCTCAATTTCAGAGGAAAAAAAACACAGTTACCTCCATCACCTCAAGTACAGGGTAGCAAATTGACTCTTTTGATCAAGTTAAAGAAGAGGATTTTCGACATTTCAACAATATCTATCAGCAACCAATTGAGGAAGCAACAAATACAGATGTTATCGACATGCTTGCTAACATCCAAAATATAGTCTCGAAACCAGAAAATAATCAACTAGTCCAGGAAATAACAGAGGAAGAAATAGCCAAAGCAGTATGGAGCTTGGATCTTGACAAAGCCCCTAGACTTGATGGTTTTCCAATCATATTTTACCGCTCCTTCTGGGACATCATCAAACGGGACTTGAAGAAAATGCTAAACTACACCTTACACAAACAAAAAGTAGGAGGGGCAACTAACTCCACCTTTCTATCCCTTATTCCCAAACAGTCCAACCCTTCTAATTTCTCTCGCTTCTGCCCTATCTCCCTCTACAAGTATTCATACAAAATTCTCACCAAGATCATCACAACCCGACTCAACCCCCTGCTTACAAAATTGATTTCAGAAAACCAGAACAGATTTCTGAAGGACAAGAATATAACAGACAGCATTGTGCTAGTCCAGGAAGCCATCCACTGCAGCAAGAAAACTAAAGCTCCAGGTATGGTTGTCAAACTCGACATGGCAAATGCTTTTGATCGGGTCAAGCATAGTTTCCTCTTTTTATTCCTCAAAGAATATGTTTTCTCAAAATATTTCATCAATTGGATCAGAGCTTGCATCAGCACGCCTTGGGTATCACCTCTCCTCAACAGGCGTCCCTCAAATGCTTTCAAGGCCAGCAGAGGCCTTCGACAAGGTTGCCCCCTCTTCCCATTTCTCCACATTCTACTAGCAGACTCTCTCAGTCGCAAGTTGGAAGAATAATGAAGACAGGGTAATCTCCATGGCTTACTCATAGCGAGAGGGGTGAAATAAATAAACCACTCTCAATTTTCAGATGATACCCTTCTATTGGGATCAACCACAATTCCTATCGCTAAACGCTTCCATAAAGTTCTTAGCTCCTTCCTCACAGCCTCAAGCGGAAAATTGAACATATCCAAATGTAGGATATATGGATGGCACGTTCCAGGGCATATAAAATACCAAATTGCCAGAATATTTGGCTTCCCCATTATCACTACATGGAACTACTTCAAATATCTGGGAATGCCCATGTTTCTCAGCTCTTATGGATCTTCATCCTAGCAAGAAATCATTGGGAAAATATCAGCAAGAATCCAAAATTGGGGAGTTCGTTGGCTCAATTCTGCAGGGAAAATTGTTCTCATCAAATCAGTCCTCTCTTCTCTTTCCATTTTCCAATGTTCAGTCCTACTAGCTCCCAAAGGTATTCTAGATAAAATCTCCAGAGCTTTAAGAAACTTCTATGGGCTGGTGGTAAAACGAATACAAAAAAATTCCACCTTATAAATTGGAAACAAGTATGCCAACCTTTCAGTAAAGGAGGATTGGCCATAAAGGATCCAACAACAATGAACATCTCACTAGGAGCTAAGCTAGCTTACCGCTTAATCACATGCAACTCATATTGGTGGAAGTTAGCTCTCCTAAACAAATATTTCCATCCCTCCAGGCTGCGATGTTTTGATGGATCCATCCCCTCCCTCCTAGGTTCTTTGATTTGGCGCCTCCTCAAAAATGTTGCCCCCTTATAATGGCCAAGCTCTCCTGGGCCCCGAGGAATGGAGATATAATCAATGTCTCGACAGATCGTATATTAAATCGTGAACCCCTGAACACACACGCTACCCTACAGCCACTCAAATATTGGTGATGCTCAAATGGCTTCTCCAAACTTCAGGATTTTTTCATTGGAACTTTGAAAGAGATTGGATCAATTGGAAGTAGCCCAAACCCCATGAACTTCTCATCTCACTCCTTCCCTCATTCTTCAACAATTTGGTTGGTTGTGCCCCCTCTAATCATTCCACTTTAGACTCGTGAAGTTGGGGTGGGAAATATTTTTCTATCAAAGATGGTTATACCTATCTTCTCTCTGAAACTGAAGGTCCCCCTTCTTCTAAGATTTGGAAAGAGATTTGGTCTGGGCCCTTGTTGCCAAAAATAATATCTTTTGGTGGCTTCTAGTCCATGGAAAAATTTTAACAGATGAAAATCTCCTCAAATGGGGAAACTTCTCCATCCAAATCTGGAACCTCATCTACCTTCCCCTCCCCAATCCCCCTCCCCTCCTTGAGAACTTGAATAATATTTTTATCTTCTGGAAACAAAGATATTTTGGCGGCTTCAAAAACAAAAAATAGTTCACTCTTCTCTAGAGGCAAATCCCCAAATCCATCTGCTGGGAACTTTGGTTAGCTCACAATCAAGCCATATTCTGCGAGAAGCTTCCCCTAGTGCACAATATCTTCGATAAAATTTGTGGTTTAATAGCATAAGTTTTCAAAACCAAAGCAATTGGATTCAATCTTCCAGGCATCTTGGAACCAAGTGAAGAAGAGTGGGTTAACTACATACGTGGGTCACCAAGCACAACCCCCACTCCCCCGAGGTAGATTCCCAAAAGGAAAGAATGACAGTTGTGTCTCGACAACAACGATTTTCCCATTGGAAAAGACATCAACATACCTCCCTTATTTTCTTTGATGGAGCAACAACAGGCAACCCAAGGGTGGCAGGTATGGGGGGAGTCATCTATGATTCTAATGGACAAAAAGAAGCTGACTTTTCCTGGACATTTGGGAAAGAAACCAACAACATAGAAGATAACCTAACAGTCTATATGGGGCTTAAACTAGCACACGAGATAAGTATCCAAAATCTGATCGCAATAGGGGATTCTGAAATTGTTATAAAGGAGATTCGGTGTCTGACAACCTCAACAAAGAATCCACCCAATGGTCTCAGCTCAGGAATAAATTCCCTTAAGAATAATTTTACCAGCTTACACTTCTTCCATATCCTCTGATATCAGAACACTGAGGTAGATAATCGAGCTAAAGTGGAAAAATGTTTGGAACAGAGCCATCTAATCACCAATAAAGTCTCCTCTCATGTCTAGTTTACTTATCTACGCCTTTCCTTTCGCTCCTCCACCCACTCTAAAGAAAAATTATATTCATCCCTCTCTCCCTATCCTAACCCCATCTCCCTCTAGCCACCCTCCATTTCTCCCCCCTCACACCCCTCCTTTCCTCCCTCTTCCTGCCTCCCCCCCTTCCCGATTCCCGTGGTCCACCCCCTCCCCTTCCCCATGCTCAAATGGGTCGTCGCTCCCCTTGGCACGTGCCCCCCCCTCGCCACCCACGTGCCTTCTTTCCCCCCCCATGTCCTTTCTCGCTCTGTACTCGAGCACCCTTATGTATGAGGATCTATGCCTACATTCCCTGACGACCAGTCATCATTCTATGGCGTCATCTCTATCCTCTCACCTCGAGCGAAGTCACCTCTACTCATGGGTGATAATGGCTCCCTTCAACTTTAAAGGTTTATTGGTTAATTACCCATGGCAACTATGGATTCCACACAGTTTCTTCATTTGTCTCTTCAGATCGCTCGCCCCTCACTTTGGTTGACCCTCCTCTGTTCTTTTTTCTCGCATCTTTCTTTCTATCAGCCTCTGCTTCTGCTTGTTCAGTGCTTGCTCCCCTCTTATTTTCTTGAACCTCCATTTCATCATGCGGCAGAGGTCTAGAGCTCCCTGTTCTTGCCCAATTTTCACCTCTGAAGACCTCCGAGAATAGTTTCAAGCTCTGCAAATAGATTGCAGGAGGATAGAGGAGTGCACAGGCACACAACATCGAGAGCTACAACAGGAAAATCAAGGGATTCGTGAAAATTTGGCAAGTCTCCAATCCCAATTACAGCAGCAAGAAATCCACCATAATCAAGAAATGGAAATAGTTTTAAGAGGAGTGAATTGGAATACAAGACATATTGGGACTGTTACCCAGCGACTAGAAAATCCTCAGCAACTAGCACACTCAGTTGGCACTGATGAATCTTGTCTTCCCTCTTCTTTTCACTCTGTTGCAAGTAACGACCATCATGTTCGTATAGCGCCAGGCTTCGTAGACCGTTATCATGTAGAGGAGAACCCAGACCTCCAATAAGCTGAGGAGAACCCAACAGAGGCGAATCTAGAAGCTCGACTGGTGGAACAGCGAGAAGAACCCAAGCAATTTCATAACTATTAATCAGGTCTTTTATCAAATGCAATTTCTTATTTTTGTTAAATGTGTATATCGCCATTTTTACATCACACAACTGTAGCTTATATGGGCCAGTTGTTACAGTTTTATTAGGCCTAGATAGACATTTACGCTCCTTTGGAAGTAGCAGAAGTGCTCGCACCCTGCCACATGTACTTTTTTGAATTTTGGTGGCTTTCATTTTCATATAAATACCCCCAACCATTTCAGTTAAAAAAAATAAATTATAAGATCATCTTTGAATCACATAAGAATTTTTCATGTGAAAATTTAAAAAAACCTAAATTTGTTTAGATGTTTTCTAATTTTTTCTAAATAAATCACAACTTTTTTAAAAATTTGAGACCTTTTTCAAAGAAATTTTAACAAAATTCTTAATATTTTTAGAAACAAAAAAATTAGGTATAGTTTTTAATAAAAATTTACTCTTTTTACTGTTTTTTACTGAAAATTTTATAGTTTTGGCCCATTGTGGTTACTGGGCGGAAAGTCCCTCCCACACAAGACCATGATCTGGCCTGTTATCCCCTATCGTAGGGATAACTAAGGAGATTATGCCTTGAGGCCCACAGGTCCCAGACATGGAGTACTAAGAGCCATATGACTTGAGCTTGGCCCTAGAGGGCCCATATTTTCTTTAGTGCCTCCTATCTATCAGCAGCAGCAGCATCCATCCCATCAGCCTGATATCGAAGTAGCAGTGGGTCTTGTTGCTTGAGGTAATGAGTCTGGGTATCATGGTATGTGTCACTCTGATTCTCAAAACATTTGAATATGTGCACTGAATTATCTTTTGTTTCATGATGTTTTCTTGGAAATTATGCTCTTTAACTTGTTCATACCTGGGGGGGATGACAGAGTGCCCTAGTAAGTTGGTTCCCTTGGGGATGAGTTTCCACTGGGTGGATCTATGAAAGGTTATTGTCCATTCCTTCTATACTTACCATTTTTCATCATTATCCCTCTCATATTTCCCCTACATTGGTTCGGGCATTGGATTTTCTGAACTAGTAAGGGATGTACCTTGACTTATGGGAAGAAGGGGATAAAGGCACAGAGGGTAGAAGTAGCTGGAAAAAGTTAAAATCCAAAATGAAACCTTGAGATGCTTCACCTAGGAATTCTGGAGAAAACAATAAATAGCTTCTCAGCAAGAAAAGGGGACCCGAAAATAAAATAAAATTGAAGGTCTAGTTGGTGGATAGGAGGTCTCATCATGAGCCGGCCTATTAGGTCCATGGGCATGTAGCGGTATGACACTGCCATCCATCTGGTCACTAAACCAGGATAGTATCTCTTGGTGGCATAAATAAGAGAAAGGGGGTCTCATCATGAGCCAGCCTTCTCATTTCTGTGAAATGCTTGTGGGTAACACTGTCACCACTTGTCACCACGCCAGGACACTGTCCTCCAGCTATTATCTTGAAAAGAAAAATCAATAATACAAAGATTAAAAGGCATTGAATGGGATAAGAAACAATGGCATCCATGACAAGGTGCAACTCTCCCTCTACAGAGGCATCCATAGGTAAGACCTACATTTCCATGTTATCACTCCACCCCTTGCCCAAACATTCCCTACACCATCTCATGCATTTACATGACCTAGATTGGTCTTCACCTGGGAAACACCCCAAACCTGAGGAAAATTATCCCAATAGGACATCCTGAGACCCTCTCCAAACCTGGCTTGTCAAATTGCATAACGTCTTTGAGCATTTGTCTGGGTAAAGGGGGGTTTGATGCACATGTTTGGGTAACTTGATTATTATATGTGATTGACATTAATATGATCCTTGTGAATTATGATCCCATGGAGGGTGTACTTTTTTTTGTTTCAGTACCATGCACGACGGACAGGTACATATGGGGAGATGATCAGTTCAGACCTCCATGGGGCTAAAATCCCATCAGATGGATGTTGTGACCCCAGCCAAGGGCATAGGGACACCAAAGGTTTGCACCGTAGAAAGAGAAGGACGTTCCACCAAAGAAAATTTGGCAGGCCTGGACCTAGGGGGGTATTTCCCTTCCACCATGACGTTGGCCCTTGAAGGCCCCTAACATCATCATATTGAGCCTTGACATCATCCAGTTAGGGTTTTGGCATGAGGACGGCTTGGTTGGCATGTGTGGAAGCTTTTTAGGCATTTTGAGGCATAATGTCTCACTTATGAGGACTAGCATTCTATGATGGGTCCTAATGTCACCCTGAGAGGGGCATGACATCATCCCTAAAGACAAAATAGGGTTTTGAATTGTTAATTTTATGTAAAACTTGATTTTTGATGTAAACTGGCCATGTCAGCCTTTTTTGACCTAAAATGTAATTAAAGGTCATTGATATTGTATAAATAGAGAGTTAAAACTATCATTTTTTCATCATCTTTCACTTACACATGTGTGAGGTATGAAATTTGTCCCTCTTTAAGGGTACTTGGCTGAAATTAACTGGTGCACAACTTCTTGGAGAGGCTATCTTTGGTGTATTTTGGCATTTTCATGGTGGAAAGTATTCAACTAGGGTTTTGTGGCTAGATTATTCTTGATGAAGAAAGTAAAATATGAAATTATTCATTTATTTTGAATGCTTATGGTACATTTTCTTATTCATTTCTAAGATTGTGAAATTGCTATTTTAAAACCCTAGGAGAAAAAGCACATGTTATTGTCCTTTTATTTATAATTTTTCACCTACTTGATTTTGCTAGAGAACATCTCCCTTGAAGAATATACTAGAGCTCTACCTTTGTAGCACTCTAGTATCATTGCTTCATTCACTTCATACATTTTATTTCAATCTTGATCTAAAGAAGAAGGAAATCGCTAGGGCCTAGGGTTACCTACTTTCTAGCATTTTTTCCTTCTAGGGTTTTAGATATTGAGGCCTTAGATTACTGACACCTCAATCATCTTACCCTTCCCTTCAGTTTATCTATTATCATTTGTTGTTTTCCTCTAAGAATTTCCACTGCAAACATTGACTCCATTACCCTAAAATGCACTAGTTCACTCCTTGCAAGTGATTGATTGACCAAACAAACTATTAAACCATCTACCTTAAGACTTTTACTAACTCTTACTAACTCTAGATTTGACTAACTCACTAAATAATTTGTTGTTGTTTCAAAATATTGCTACAGCCATCTATAACAACAAAAAATAAATCCTAAAAACAAGATTAAAATTTGATTATACATTTCAATTATTGCTTCTGACATCTATTATCATTTTGTCAATTATAGGCTAATATTTCTTGTCATTTTTGAATCATTACTGAGGCATAATTTTGTATTTGTTGCTAAATCTATAGTGTTGTTATAAATATTTATATTTCTTTAGTTATACATCAACTTATTTATCTTTCAAGAGTTCATGGTTTTATGAAGCGATGACATCATATGGTACTTGCAAATAGCATCTATTTTCTTGTTGTCTTGTTCTGGGCAGGTACACGTAAACATTATTTGCTTCATCTCATTAAAACCTTGAAAACTTTGACCAGAACGACCTATGAGAGGGGTGGGACTTTCTTGCTACTTTTACCTTAGCCCTCTCAAACCCCCAGGTCATTATGGATGTCTCCCTTGGGGTGCTACTCCTAAATATAAAGAGGTGTCTTATTAAGGTGACAGTGATAGGACATACTCCTTGTTACGCCAATTTAGTATCCACTTGCCTTTGGCTTTGGGCAAGTACAAATTGCACAATAAAATTTTGTTGTCGTTTTTGGGGAACACTAAGTCAATATTACTCAACGACACTTTTCGGTAAGCCTTTATTCAAATCCTTTACTTCACAAAGCTTACCTAGCAACTCCACTGAAGGTGATTCCCTATTTTCTCTTTGATGATCCCTAGAAGGATTATCTCGTGACTCCACTGATGACAAAGCCAACCATGGCTTCTCAATGGGACCCAGAAAATTTCAAACCCTTAGACGAGTAAAATCTTGTGATACCCTCGACAAATTCCCCCGAGGTATGAAAAATGGCTCCCTAGATTCACTCGTAGTGATGGGGTTAGAGCTAACAATCACATGGATGGTTTTTGGGATTTCTTTCAACTCCACCCTATCAGTGATGATGCTAAATATTTGACAATGAAAATTTTCTCTGCCACTCTTCATGGTAATGTTAGGAAGTGGTATGATGATATCCCTGATGCTAGCATCACATCTATGGACCAGTTAGAAGAAACCTTTCTCAAGAGATGGGGTATTAAATTGGAAGATATTCAAATGCTACTGAAAAAACTCGAGTATATAAAACAAACTAAGAATGAGACTATCATGGAATTCCAAGATAGGTTTGAAAACTTGCTATATCATATTCCTAGAAGCCATCATCCTGGAGACAAGTACCTTATTTATCTCTATACCAATGCACTCTTAGTGCATTTAGGGTTCCTCCACAATAAAAGGGGCCAAAACCAATCAATGATGCCTATTACATGGCCATGCAAATCGAGGAGAATATATCTTTGTCCAAGAAAAAAAACATATTTTCTCTAGAAACCAAATTTGATGACCCCAAAGGTGCCCCGGATACCCTTAGTCTAGAAATATTAGTTTCCCTTGATATCTTTGAAGGAAGGGAACAAGTCATTAACCAACAAGAGGTTGAGGAGAGCGATCCTAATGAGGGTTTCCAATCCCATGAGGAAGGGAAATAATTTACTCATGCTTCTACCGAGGATAACGAAGACATGGTTGAAGAGTGAGAGCCTGAAGATATCAAACATGATGATGAAGTATTAATGTGTTCTCCTCCCTCTGATGAATCCATCCACAAGCCTATTCCTCTTGCACAGAAAGAAGAGGATGAGATTAGTCACTTTCCTTTTCAGGTTTTTGATAATGCATTATTCTATTATTCAGAGAGGGTAGAAGAAAGGGAATCTTTGGACAAGACATATCCTCCCTATTATGAAATTGAAGATGTAGATACAAGTCATGAGGATGAAACAATGATGCATGTTGTTCCATTTAATGAAGTTATCCCAATCCTTGAGGCTCCTTCATAAGAAGAAGTAAACACGGTAAGTTATTTTCCTTTCCAAGAGTATGATTATGCTTTATTTTATGATTTGGAAAGTGAACAAGTTTCAAAGGAACCTTTGGATGTTTTAAGTCCTTCATGTTATGATAAAGGTGATGATTGTGTTGATAATATTGATGAATTCATACATGTCAGAAAGCGTAAATGGGATATGATTGGATATGATGGGGATCCCATTTACGACATTGAGGATCATTTCCAAAATTTTCCTTTCCAACTATCATATGAGGATACTAATTTTGACATTTGGCAACAAGGAGATGGTATGATTACAAAAATTTTCCAGACACCCAAGGATGACCTAGTGCTATATTCTCCTAGAGATTTTTGGTCACACCTTGAGGATTTTGATGAATATTACTTTGAGCACTTGGATTTATTCCATGAAGAATATTATCGACCACCATTGTGCTCAGATATTGATAAAGATGAGGACATTTCTTGCCCATAGAAGGATCCTTGTGACAATGTCTTCCAGATCCCTTCGACAATTGTATCTCGCTATGTCACTAAAGCTGTAGTTGGGAAGCATGTCCTTTGTCTTAATTTTTATCTCAGGAAAAGCTTACTTTTAGAATTCAAGGGTAGGTTGAATACCTCAAGAAGAAATTTGTTATCTCAATCTTTCAGCCTTTCACTAATAAATTGTCAGTCATCCTCTAGGTTCTTGCTAGCCCCTTCCTAGACATCAGATTGTGAATATGTCCAAGGTAGCCAACCTTCAAACCCTTTGAGTTAGTCTATTGAACCTTTAATTTTTCACGATCCCTTTCTAATATGGATTAAGAAATTTCCTGAAAGTGTGACTTGGCACCATTTTTTCCCTCTAACCTGCCTTCATGAACTAAACTTTACGATTTCCAATAATGCAATACATTTGCTAACTCATGTGATTTTTGTGCTTAACTTCTCATTGTTTTGGTTTTTGATCAAGCACATAGGCAGGTATTATGAGACATTGCTAGTATGGCTTCACTATCTATTTGAGTACACCTATCATTCAACCAACAGGTAAGTAAAGGTAAGTGGGTAGGCATTTGCATTCATTGTATATACCATCTGGATTTCACGCTAGAGTAGTATAGTTGTAGTTTCATTTCCATTTGTATATATGATTACTTACTTGTATTTCATTGTATCATATATGAGCCAGGGGTGATATCACCACACCAAACAATTACTAATCATTTTTGTTGAGATCTAACAGATCACAGGTCATGCCAAAGATGATGAGGTTCTCATGCACTCTACGATGAGCACATGTCCCCGAGTTGGAGCCAAATGTTATCCCCTATCCTAGGGATAACTAAGGAGATTATGTCTCGAGGACCACAGGTCCTAGAAATGGAGTATTGAGATCCATATGACTTGATCTTGGCCCTGGAGGGACCATCTTTTCTTCAGTGCCTCCTATCTATCAACAACAACAACATCCATTCCATCGGCCTGATTCTGAAGTAGCAGTGGATCTTGATCCATGAGGTAATGAGTTTAGGTATCATGGTATGTGTCACTATGATTCTCAAAACATTTGAATATGTGCACTGAATTCTCTTTTGTTTCATGATGTTTGCTTGGAAATTATGCTCTTTAACTTGTCCATACCTTGGGGGGATGACAGAGTTCCCTAGTAAGTTGGTTCCCTTGGGGATGAGTTTCCATTGGGTGGGTCTATGAAAGGTTATCGCCCATTCCTTCCATACTTACCACTTTTCATCATTATACCTCTTATATTTCCCCTATATTGGTTCAGGCATTGGGTTTTCCATTCTAGTAATGGTTGTACCTTACCTTGTGGGAAGAAGGGTCTAAAGGACCAGAGGGTAGAAGTAGCTAGAAAAAATTAAAATCCAAAATGAAACCTTGAGATTCTTTGCCCAGGGATTCCCGAGAAAGCAATAAATAGCTTCTCAGCAAGAAAAGGGGACTTGAAAATAAAATAAAACTCAAGGTCTAGTTGGTGGATAGGAGGTCTCATGATGAGCCAGCCTATTAGGTCCATGGGCATGTAGCAGTATGACACTTCCATCCATCGGGTCACCAAACCAAGGTAGTGGCTCTTGGTGGCATAACCAAGATAAAGGGGGTCACATCACGAGCCAACCTTCTCATTTCTGTGAAATGCTTTTGGGTAACATTGTCACCATTGGTCACCACGCCAGGATAGTGTCCTTCAACTATTCTCTTGAAAAGAAAAAGAAATAATACAAAGAGTAAAAGGCATTGAATGGGCTAGGAAACAATGGCATCCATGACAAGGTGCAACTCGCCCTCTACAGAGGCACCCACAAGTAAGACCTACATTTCCCTATTATCATTGCACCCCTTGGCCAAACATTCCCTACACCATCTCATGCATTTACATGAAATAGATTGGTCTTCACCTGGGAAACACCCCAAACTTGAGGAAAATTATCCCAATAGTACATCCTGAGACCCTTTCAAAACTTGGCTTGTTAAATTGTATAATTTCTTTGAGCACTTGTTTGGGTAAAGGGGGGTTTGATGCACATGTTTGGGTAACTTGACTATTAGATGTGATTGACATTGTTATGATCCATGTGACTTATGAGGCCATGGAGGGCATAATTTTTGTTGTTGCAGTACCATGTCAGACAGACATGTACATATGGAAGATGATCAGTTTAGACCTCCATGGGGCTAAAATCCCACCAAATGGATGTTGTGACCCCAACCAGGGGCAGAGGGACACCAGAGACTTGCACCAGAGAAAGAGAAGGAAGTTCCACCAAAGAAAATTTGGCAAGCCTGGACCTAGGGGGGTCTTTCCCTTCCACCATGACATTGGCCCTTGAAGGCCCCTGACGTCATCATATTGAGCCTTGACGTCATCCAGTTAGGGTTTTGGCATGAGGATGGCTTGGTTGGCACGTGTGGCATATTTTGAGGCCTAACGTCTCATTTTTTAGGCCTAGGGTTCCATGATGGGGTCTAACGTCACCCTAAGAGGGGCATGATGTCATCCCTAAAGACAAATTAGGGTTCTGAATTGTTAATTTTATGTAAAACATGATTTTTGATTTAAATTGGCCATGTCGACCTTTTTTTACCTAAAATGCAATTAAAGGTCATTGACATTGTATAAATAGAGAGTTAAAAATCTCATTTTTTCATCATTTTTCACTGACACAAGTGTGAGGTCTGGAATTCAGACCTCTTTAAGGGTACTTGGTTGAAATTAACTAGTGTGCAACATCTTGGAGAGGCTATCTTTGGTGTATTTTGGCATTTTCATGGTGGAAAGTCTTCAACTAGGGTTTTGTGGAAAGATTATTCTTGATGAAGTTAGTAAAATCTGCAATTCTTCATTTATTTTGAATGGTTATGACACATTTTCTTATTCATTTCTAAGATTATGAAATTGCTAGTTTAAAACCCTAGGAGAAAAAGCACATGTTATTTTCCTTTTCTTTACAATTTTTCGCCTACTTGATTTTGCTAGAGAACATCTCCCTTGAAGAATATACTAGATCCCTACCTTTGTAGTGCTCTAGTAGCATTGCTTCATTGGCTTCATACATTTTATTTCAAGCCTTATCTAAAGAAGCAGGAAATCGCTAGGGCCTAGGGTTACCTACTTTCTAGCATTTTTTCCTTCTAGGGTTTTAGATATTGAGGCATTAGGTTACTAACACCTCAATCATCTTACCCTTCCCTTTAGTTCATCTATTATCATTTGTTTTTTTCCTCTCGGAATTTCCACTGCAAACTTTGACTCCATTACCCTAAAAGGCACTAGTTCACTCCTTGTAAGTGATTGATTGACCAAACAAACTCTTAAACCATCTACCTTAAGACTTTTACTAACTCTTGCTAACTCTAGATTTGACTAACTCACTAACTAATTTGTTGTTTTTGCAAAATATTTCTACAACCATCTATAAAATCAGCAAATTCATCCTAAAAGCGAGATTAAAATCTGATTATACATTGCCATTATTGCTTTTGACATCTATTATGATTTTGTCAATTTTAGCCTATTATTTAGTCATTTTTGAAGCATTACCGAGGCATAATTTTGTAGTTGTTGCTAAATCTATATTGTTGTTATAAATATTCATATTTCTTCAGTTATACATCAGCTTATTTATCTTTCAAGATTTCATGGTTTTATGAAGCACTGACATCATATGATACTTGCAAATGGCATCTATTTTCTTGTTGTCTTGTTCTGGGCAGGTACACTTAAATATTATTTGCTTCATATCATTAAAACCTTGAAACCTTTAACCAGAGTGACCTGTGAGAGGGGTGGGACTTTCTTGCTACTTTTACCTTAGCCTTCTCGAACCCCCAGGCCACCGGGGATGTCTCCCTTGGGGTGCTACTCCTAAATATAAAGAGGTGTCTTAATAAGGTGACAGTGATAGGACATCCTCCATGTTATGCCAATTTAGTATCCACTTGCTTTTGATTTGGGCAAGTAAAAATTGTGCGATAACATTTTGGTGTCGTTGTCGAGGAACCATGAGTCAATATTCCTCAACGACACTTTTCAGTAAGCCTTTATTCAAATCCTTTACTTCACAAAGCTTACCTGGTGACTCCATTGAGGGTGATTCCCTCATTTATCTTTGATGATCCCTAGAAGGATTATCTGTGACTCCACTGATGAAAAATCCAACCATGTCTTCTCAATGGGACCTCGGAAATTTCAAACCCTTATACATGAGTAAAATCCCAGGATACCCTTGAAAAATTACCCCAAGGTATGAAAAATGGCTCCCTAGATTCACTCGTAGTGATGGGGTTAGAGTTGACAATCACATGGATGATTTTTGGGATTTATTTCAACTCCACCCTATTAGTGATGATGTTGGAGATTTGGCAATGAAACATTTCTCTTCCACTCTTCATGAAAAAGATAGGAAGTGGTATGATGATCTCCCTGATGCTAGCATCACATCTATGGACTAGTTAGAAGAAACCTTTCTCAAGAGATGGGGTATTAAATTCAAATATATCCAAATGATACTAAAAATACTCGAGTATGTAAAAAAAACTGAGAATGAGACTGTCAAGGAATTCCAGGATAGGTTTGAGAACTTGTTGTATCATATTCCTTGAAGCCATCATCCTGGAGACATGTACCTCATTTATCTCTATACCAATGCACTCTTAGTACATTTAGGGTTCCTCCTCAATAAAAAGGGTCCAAAAACAATCAATGATGTCTATTACATAGTCATCCAAATCGAGGAGAATATCTCTTTGTCCAAGAAAAAAAACATATTTTCTCTAGAAACCAAATTTGATGACCCCAAAGGTACCCTAGATACCCTTAGTCTGGAAATATTAGTTTCCCTTCATATATATGAATGAAGGGAACAATTCATCAACCAACAGGAGGTTGAGGAGAGCAATCCTAATGAGGGTTTCCAATGCCATGAGGAAGGGAAAGAATTTACTCATGCTTCTACCGAGTATAACGAAGACATGGTTGAAGAGTGAGACCCTGAAGATATCAAACACGATGATGAAGTATTGATGTGTGGTCCTCCCTCTGATGAATCCATCCATGAACCTATTCCTTATGCACAAGAAAAAGAGGATGAGGTTAGTCACTTTCCTTTTCAGGTTTTTGATAATGCCTTATTCTATGATTTAGAGAGGGAAGAAGAAAGGGAATCTTTGGACATTGAAGATGTAGAGACAGGTCATGAGGATGAAACAATTATACATGATGTTCCATTTAATGAAGTTATCCCAATCCTCGAGGCTCCTGCACAAGAATAAGTAAACACGGTAAGTTATTTTCCTTTCCAAGAGTCTGATGATGCTTTATTTTATGATTTAGAAAGTGAAGAAGTGTCAGAGGAGCCTTTGGATGTTTTAAGTCCTTCATGTTATGATAAAGGTGATGATTGTGTTGAGAATATTGATGAATTCATACATGTTGGAAAGCGTAAATGGGATGTTATTGGATATGATGGGGATCCTATTTACGACATTGAGGGTCATTTCCAAAATTTTCCTTTACAACTATCATATGAGGATACTAATTTTGACATTTGGTAACAAGGAGATGGTATGATTACAAAAAAAAATCAAACACCCAAGAATGACCTGGTGCTATATTCTCCTAGTGATTTTCGACCATACGTTGAGGATTTTGATGAATATTCCTTTGAGCACTTGGATTTATTCCATGAAGAATATTATAAACCATCGTTGTGCTCAGATATTGATAAAGGTGAGGACATTTCTTTCCCAGAGGAGAATCCTTGTGACAATGTCTTCTAGCTCCCTTCGACAATTTTATCTCGCTATGTCACTAAAGGTGTAGTTAGGAAGCATGTCCTTTGTCTTAATTTTTCTCTGAGGCAAAGATTACTTTTAGAATTCAAGGGTAGGTTGAATACCTCAAGAATAAATTTGTTATCTCAATCTTTCATCCTTCCCCTAAGAAATTGTCAGTCATCCTCTAGGTTCTTGCTAGCCCCTTCCCAGACTTCATATTGTGAAGATGTCCAAGGTACCCAACCTTCATACCCTTTGAATCAGTCTATTGAACCTTTGATTTTTCACGATCCATTTCTGAGATGGATTAAGAATTTTCCTCAAAGTGTGACTTGGCACCATTTTGTCCCTCCCACCCGCCTCCATGAGCTAAACTTTATGATTTCCAATAATGAAATACATTTTATAACTCATGTTATTTGTGTGCTTAACTTGTCATTGTTTTGGTTTTTTATCAAGAACAGAGGCATGTATTATGAGACATTACTAGGATGGATTCACTGGCTATTTGAGTACACCTAGCATTCAACCAATAGGTAAGTACAAGTAAGTAGGTAGGCATTTGCATTCATTATACATACCATCTGGATATCATGCTAGAGTAGTATAGTTGTAGTTTAATTTTCATTTGTATATATGATTGCTTACTTGTTTTTCATTGTATCATATATGAGCCAGGGGTGATATCACCACCCTAAAATATTACTAATCATTTTTTTTAGATCTAACAGATCACAAGTCATGCCAGAGATGTTGAGGTTCTCATGTGCTCTACGGTGAGCACATGTCCCCGATATGGAGCCAATTGTTAGCCCCTATATTATGGATAACTAAGGAGATTATGTCTCGAGGCCCACAGGCCCTAGAAATGGAGTATCGAGAGACATATGACCTGAGCTTGGCCTTGAAGGGCCCATATTTTCTTCAATGCCTCCTATCTATCAGTAGCAGCAACATCCATCCCATCAACCTGATTCTGAAGTAGCATTGGGTCTTGCTCCTTGAGGTAATGAGTCTGGGTATCATGGTATGTGTCATTTTGATTTCAAAACATTTGAATATGTGGACTGAATTCTCTTTTGTTTCATGATGTTTTCTTGGAAATTATGCTCTTTAACTTGTCCATACCTGGGGGGGATGACGAAGTTCCCTAGTAAGTTGGTTCCCTTAGGGATGAGTTTCCACTGGGTGGGTCTATGAAAGGTTATTGTCCATTCCTTCTATACTTACCCCTTTTCATCATTATCCCTCTCATATTTCCCCTACATTGGTTTGGGCATTAGGTTTGCCACGCTAGTAAGGGTTGTACCTTGCCTTGTGGGAAGAAGGGGCTAAAGGAATAGAGGGTAGAAGTAGCTGGAAAAAGTTAAAATCCAAAATGAAACCTTGAGATGCTTCACCCAGGGATTCCTGAGAAATCAGTAAATAGCTTCTCAGCAAGAAAAGGGGACCTAGAAATAAAATAAAACTCAAGGTCTAGTTGGTGCATAGGAGGTCTCATCATTATCCAACCTATTAGGTCCATGGGCATGTAGTGGTATGACGCTGCCATCCATGTGGTCAGCAAACCATAGTAGTGTCTCTTGGTCGCATAGCCAAGAGAAATGGGCTCTCATCACGAGCCAACCTTCTCATTTCCGTGAAATGATTTTGGGTAACATCGTCATCGTTGGTCACCACGCCATGACAGTGTCCTCCAGTTATTCTCTTGAAAATAAAAATCAATAATACAAAGAGTAAAAGGCACTTAATGGGCTAGGAAATAATTGCATCCATGACAAGGTGCATCTCGCCCTCTACAAAGGCACCCACAGGTAAGACCTACATTTCCCTGTTATCATTGCACCACTTGCCCAAACATTCCCTACACCATATAATGCATTTACATGACCTATATTGGTCTTAACCTGGGAAACACCCCAAACCTGAGGAAAATTAGCCCAATCGGACATCCTGAGACCCTCTCCAAACCTGGTTTGTTAAATTGCATAACCTCTTTGAGAATTTGTTTGGGTAAATGGGGGTTTGATGCACAAGTTTGGGTAACTTGATTATTAGATGTGATTGACATTGCTATGATCCCTATGACTTATGATCCCATGGAGGGCATACTTGTTTTTGTTGCAGGACCATGTCCAACGGATAGGTACATATGGGGAGATGATCAGTTTGGACCTTCATGGGGCTAAAATCCCACCAGATGGATGTTGTGACCCCAGCCATGGGTAGAGGGACACTAGAGGCTTGCACCAGAGAAAAATAAGGATGTTCCACCATAGACACTTTAGCAGGCATGGACCTAGGGGGATCTTGTCCTTCCACCATGAAGTTGGCCCTTTAAGGCCCTTAATGTCATCATATTGAGCCTTGACATCATCCAGTTAGGGTTTTGTCATGAACATGGCTTGGTTGGCATGTTTGGCAACTTTTGAGAAATTTTGAGGCCTAACCTCTCATTGTTGAGGCCTAGTGTTCCATGATGGGGCATAACGTCACCCTAAGAGGGGCATGATGTCATCCCTAAAGAAAAATTAGGGTTTTGAATTGTTAATTTTATGTAAAACTGGATTTTTGATGTAAACTGGCCTTGTCGGCATTTTTTGACCTAAAATGTAATTAAAGGTCATTGGTATTGTATAAATAGAGAGTTAAAACTCTCATTTTTTCATCATCTTTCATTGACACAAATGTGGGGTCTAAAATTCGGCCCTCTTTAAGAGTACTTGGCTGAAATTTAGTGCACAACTTCTTGGAGAGACTATCTTTGGTGTATTTTGGCATTTTCATGGTGTCGAAAGTCTTCAACTAGGGTTTTATGGCTAGATTATTCTTAATGAAGTAAGTAAACTCTACAATTCTTCATTTATTTTGAATGGTTATGGTACATTTTATTATTCATTTCTAATATTATGAAATTGCTAGTTTAAAACCCTAGGAGAAAAAGCACACATTGTTTTCCTTTTCTTTATAATTTTTCACCTACTTGATTTTGCTAGAGAACATCTCCCTTGAAGAATATACTAGAGCCCTACCTTTGTAACACTCTAGTTTCATTGCTTCATTAGCTTCATACATTTTATTTCGATCTTGATCTAAAGAAGAAGGAAACCGCTAGGGCCTAGAGTTACCTACTTTCTAGCATTTTTTCTTTCTAGGGTTTTAGATATTGAGGCCTTAGGTTACTAACACCTCAATCATCTTACCCTTCCCATTAGTTCATCTATTATCATTTTTTTTTTCCTCTCATAATTTTCGCTGCAAACTTTGACTCCATTACCCTAAAAGGCACTAATTCACTCCTTGCAAGTGATTGATTGACCAAACAAACTCTTAAACCATCTACCTTAAGACTTTTACTAACTCTTACTAGCTTTAGATTTGACTAACTCACTAACTAATTTGTTGTTGTTGAAAAATATTGCTACAACCATCTATAACAACAAAAAATTCATCCTAAAAGAAAGACTAAAAGATGATTATACATTGTCATTATTGCTTCTGACATCTATTATCATTTTATCAATTTTAGGCTATTATTTCTTGTCATTTTTTAAGCATTACTGAGGCATAATTGTGCAGTTGTTGCTAAATCTATATTTTTGTTATAAATATTTATATTGCTTCAGTTATACATCAACTTATTTATCTTTCAACAGTTCATGGTTTTATGAATCATCGACATCATATGGTACTTGCAAATAGCATCTATTTTCTTGTTGTCTTGTTCTGGGCAGGTACACTTAAATATTATTTACTTCATCTCATTAAAACCTTGAAACCTTTGACCAGAGTGACCAGTGAGAGGGGTGGGACTTTCTTGCTACTTTTAACTCAGCCTTCTCAAACCCCCAAATCACTAGGTACATCTCCCCTGGGGTGCTATTCCTAAATAGAAAGAGGTGTCTTATTAACGTGACAGTGATAGGACATCCTCCTTGTTACACCAATTTAGTATCCACTTGCCTTTGGCTTTGGGAAAGTACAAATTGTGTGATAACATGGCCTGCAGGGGCGCTCAGGACGATGCTTTGCATTACCCTAGCCCCCCAATGGCCAAGGAACAGTCCCATAAGACCATGCCTTTGTTGCGGGGGGGTTGGAGCGATTCTCGGCATCGCCCCATCCCGTCCAGCCCCGCTGCCAAGCCTTGGGTGCTTCCATGGCTTGGTCATGGGGCTAGATAGGGCGATTCTCGGCATCACCTTATCCTCCGTAAGCCAAGGCTTGGTCCCGACATCGCCCCAATAACTCCATGGGACAAAAAAAAATTAACTTTTTTTAACTTATTTCTTATATTCAATGTTTTTTTTTAATTTATTATAATGTAAAAGGCCTAAAAAAAACTTCTATAGGAAAAATGGTAAAAAGGAGATTATCTATCAATATATATGGATCACGACCTGCAATAATGACATCCAAAAATGCAACTGGAACCTCCATGAATGCTAGGCAACAAATTTATAGCACAACACCTAAGTTGTCAAGGGAAATGAAGAATGTTAGAGAGTGGAAATATGTGGAAGGTGAAAACAAACTGGAATATTCCTTGTTTGTTAAAGACAAGTAAGGCAACAATGGAGAACATCTATAATTGTATTGTGTCAAGTTTGAACATATGAAAGGAAATTATCATGCACCTGGTTTGTTATGAGATATATGTTTGGTGCCAAACATAGATATTGTTTATGCACTCATCAAACAAGGTAGGACTTATATCAAGATCAAATATTGTTTGAAATTGAGCAATTATAGCAAGGTTGAATGCTTTACAGAATTGTGTGTATCCATCATTGATGATATTGAGGAAGGCAATGTAATTTTTATTTTAATTTTTTTGTATCCTTTATTATTTTTAGTATCATGTTAATTTTTTAATTTTATTTAACATGGAAATGTTATATTTTATTTTTGCAGGATTTTGATGAACGACTTTCACATATGTTAGTGGGTATTTACTCTACGGAGAATAATATCATGGATTTCATCAACGCTTTTCATATTTAAAATACACAAGAAGGAAGGAAAAAGAAACAAAAAGTAATGGAGGTTGAAGTTGTAAGAGTAGACAGAGAAGAACATGAAAGAAGAAAGAAAAGTCCTCATTCTAGAAATCCTAAAAGGGTTATATTTGAAAATGAGGAAACTCCAAATGAAGATTTTGTTGAAAATAGTCTCAATGAGGTTATCACTCCTTCTCGCAAAAAGAATAAACAAGATAAATGCAAAAGAGCAATGGTTGATAATGAGTCCATTCCTATTGATTATGAAGAAATCATTGATTTAGATGAAACCAATTTAAAGCATAAGAGGAAGAAATAAAATGTTGGTGATGATGTTCAAGAATCCATCGTTAGGTTTGAGTATTATAATGAAATTCATCAACGTAGCAAGGAAATAATGACACGAGGTGTTGATCTAGAGGATAGTATTATGAAAACAACACAAAATGTCATTCGAAATATATTGAGGATGGCGATCTTAGTTGATGATGGCCATGCATTTCAGTTGAATGTGAAGCAACTTTATAAACCCACAGAAAGGAAAGAAAAATATAAAATTAGAAAACCACATCACTTGCATATTCACAATTTGAAAGCATTGATTAGGTACAATCCATATGCACATGTGGTTGACTACCTAGTTCTTGTAGACCCAATAGAAGTTCCTAGGAGGCAATAATTTGATAGATCAAAATGTTTTGACTATAGATATTATGTGATTGGAGGAAATCATTATGTAGAGGCTAGAAGAGAATTCAAGCAAAAATATCCCAATAATCCTCTTTTTTAGACAGTCAAATGCATAATTTATGTTGGTTTAACATATTCAGAAGCAAAGTTATTGGCATGGGATCATAACACAAACAATGAGTACAGAATGTCCATGACTTTCATTCAAAGGGTGAGATTTATCCATATTGAGTTTTCTAAAATATGTTGTGGGGAGAGATCAAATGTTGATGCCAAATTTCTGAAACAATGTTGTATGGAAATAGGCTTCTCACTTGATGATGAAAATGCAAAAGAAAAAAAATCGCAAAGGAAGTGATCTATTTAGAGTTGTGGATAGTTATTTTCAATTGGGATTTAGAACTAGACAGGTATGGGATTTGATAGATGATATCTTCACCCTATGGGAAAATATTAGTATAAAAAATCAAAGAGTTAAGAAGGCTAAACCATTCATATGTGGCATAAGTAAGACAAGTCCTAAAATAAAAAATCTTTCAGATGATATGACTGTTACACCTTGGAGAACAATACAAGGAGTGAAGAATGAGAAACTTATCATAGCTATATTATCACATGTAAGGTCGGGTGAATTTTCAATGGAATAAATGTGTGATGAATTTAAAAATTAAGTTTGTTGAGTTATTTTTAATTATGTTAGGACAAGAAAATTAATTTTTCAGTTTAACATATCAATGTTCTAAGTATTTTATTATATATATCATTATAACATTATTTATTTTTTTATTTAGTCACAAGGTGTATATGAGAATACAAGAGCAAATGGTTAAGATGTTGAATGAAGAAAGTTGGGATGATGTTAAACTCAACTATCCAGATTCAAGCTATACAACAGTATTGAAACAATTTTTGGTTGCATTCAAAAAGGTATGTTGATTTATTACATTCATATTATTCATTTGTAAGTTCATTTATTTCTATTTTAATAGTTATAGATATATAAATATATGTTTGTTTGTTTCATTGAATATGCCAAAGAAGAATGCAGATGGAGTACCTGAAACCTTCAAAAGTTTTATTCAAAAAACCAAGTTTGAAAGAGAAAGGAGACATATTCAAATTGTTGAACTTGATGACACCCTTGATCACTACATTTGGAATGGTCTTGACACTGTTCAGTATAAAGTGATATTAGGTGATTGTGAACAACTTGCAAATATTGTTCCTAAAAAAGAATACTCCCTAGTTATTGTGGATATCCCTCATGGTTATAATATCCAAAACATTGGATATGATACTGATCCTTATACTTACCAAGATTTCAATAAAGTGGTTATGGGATTTACGAAAGTCACAACATCACCATTTTGGAGATTTCTGGTATTTCATTCAAACACACAACAAGGATTAGTACCATCAAGCTTCAAGGGAAAAGAGAAGACAATGATGCAATTTATTTGGTAAAATATTGAAAGTGTATGTTTAACGATTAAGATCAAAAAACAATTTTATTAATTCACAAGCTAATTGAATTTGCACTTATTTATGTTACAGACACGGACCTAATATTCAAAGCTCCAATAGAGAACCATTTAAACATGATTTTGAGAGTATACATCTTGCAACCTGTACAAAACATGATTCTTATAATCCTATTATTGTCAATGTAAAGGATGGAGAGACTCCTAGTAGTTTATTGGTATACAATGTTGTGGCTAGAAAGCTAACATATGAGGAAAAGGATTTGAAAGGAGAGATGGTTAACATTTATCAAAAACCACAAGAATTAATTAATTATCTTATAGATACATTTTCAAATGAAGGAGATTGGGTTTTGGATTTGTTCTCAGGTTCAGGTAAGAATTATGATCTAATATTTATGAAATCATACTTCAATCTTATATTATTTTTAATTTATGTCTTTTTGCAGTATTTAACTTCATTATTCATTTTCTATTTGGTGATTAGGTACAACATTAGCTTGTTGCTTACAGAAAGGAAGAAATTGCATAACCGTTGAAAGTGACCCAATGCAATGCAGTTTTATTCAACAAAGAATTGATATTATTCCAACTCTCCTAGATGAAATGCAAGAAGTTGGCTTGAGGAAAGGATATTTTAGTGAATCAAAAGTGGCAAAAATGTCAAAGGAACCTCAAGTACCATTAGGAGGAATTATTGGAAAGGATCACTTTGGAGAACTTGTGAATATCAACGACCCAATGGAAGAGAAAAATGACACAATGGAAGCACAAAATGATGTCGAAGAAGATGAGAATGTGTCTGTTGAGAATGATGAATTTGGGATATATGATATTTTTTATTAGTTTTAAGATTCCCTTGGAGACGATGCTTAATTTTGGAAATTTTTTATGAGCTATAATTGTAATGTTTTGACTTTCAAATTTTAAAATAAGAATGAATATGTATCTATTGTTGTTTTAGATGAATCTTTTTATTGCTTTCTTTTTCCTTTTATTTGTATGTGAATCACTATACTAGGGAAAATTTTATTAAATGTTGTCATTTTTTTACTTCAAATGTATAAAAATATAGAAACAAATGTTAATTTTTTATAAAAAATTCACTTTTTTGTTCAATTATGTCCATAAAAATGTTTTGTTTGACATTGATCGAGGTGGATATTGGTGGCCACCCACCTATTCCAACTGGCTCCTCATGTCTATTTTTTATTCAGCACCTCTTTTTGTACTGCTTTATAATTGTTATTTATACACTTTTGGGGTTGTCTGAATCCTTACACATTCTCCAGGTGGATACGAGTGGCCTCTCACCTAATCCAACGGGATTATTTTGTATGTTTTCATGTCAACACATCTTGTTGTACTTATAGGGCTATTTTGGGGCCCTAAACATTGTTTTCTTGAATCACCACAATCAGACTATAGACAGAGTCAGAGTTTGACGATGGAATGTGTAGTTCTCTAAAAGACCTTTCCAACAGGCTATCACGCACCTAAAATAGAGGTCATATGCAAAATTTATGACCCTAGGAAGTTGAGGTACCAAATTACACCAACTTACCCATAGGACCCGCATGACTTTTGGCGTTTCACCTTCTAGGGTTAGGTTTTTGGATGTCTAGGGTTTTGGCACTCATGAGTAATATGGAAAGGGCCTCTGGAGCCTCATTGTAATCCATTCTACTTAGACAAATGCGCATAGAAGCCAATTCTCTTCTCAGAGATAGCTACCACCATTCGAGTAAGTTTTAGTTCTGTAGTTTTACAGTTTCAACCTATTTCATTATTTAATAGAATATATTATTCACTAGATATTTGTGTTATTCTCCCTATCTCTATGTTTATTATATTCAGTATGTTAATCATTTCGTTCCGCTCCTAAATCCGGATCAATGGTATCAAAACGGTTTGCTCTTCATTTATTTTTCCTCGTGCATGTCCCCGACAAGGACTGGGAACAAGAATTTGGGACTCGAACCAATTGAGCCATTACCAGATCGGTCGCACTGAGCCTGACAACAACCCATGGGAGACGAAAAGAAAGATGATGGAGTAGGAGATCCTATTAAAATGTTGCTCAAGGAATCCCTCGTGCGACAAAGGAACGAAACGATGGACAACTTCACACAGATCCTTCGACAATTGCCCACAGGAGAAGCATCTTCATTAGGCGAGCATGCAACCCCCTTCAAAGTACAGGTAAATTTTGATATTTCATTATTTGAAGGACTCATAGATGCGGATGTTGTAGATAAATGGTTGAACCTGCTCGAAGGATATTTTTCGATCCACAATTTTTCCAATCGGGAAAATATCACTTTTGCAGTCCTCAAGGTCATTCCCCATGTTAAATATTGGTGGGATACTTACTCTAAGCAAAGGTTCGTGGAGGAATTTGAAATTTTTGTGGTGGCCCCTACATGGGATTCCTTCTGAGACACCATTAAAGAACATAACTACCATGTTGGAAGCTACAAGGACCAGTACACTAGATGGACCACCCTACGTCAAGAAAGGGACCAGACAGTACCAGACTTCACCAATATTTTCCATACCCTACGCACAAAATTGGGTATCAAATATTATGAGCTTCATCTGGTCCTCAAATACCACGGTTGTTTGCATAGATACATTCAAATAGAAATGGAGTTCTTGGACATTGCCTCATTGGGCACGGATTATAGATACATTGTCAAGATCGAGCATAAATTTAAGCAGAAACGGAGAGAGTTTGGATCTGCAAACCCTTCACATCCGAAGAAGGGCAAAGGAAACCCCAACCCACACAGCAGGGGACCAAGTCGAGATGGTCTTCCTCGGGACAATCCGTCCAAGCCGTAACACAAGAAAGGCAACGATAAGACAAAGAAGGACACGGGAAAATGGTGTGAGTACCATAAAAATCCTTGGCACAACACCAATGAATTTCGCTCCAATCAATCCCTTGTGGCCGAGTTGAAGGCTTCTAAGTCAGAGGTTGATTCTGATTCCGAGTCAAATCCTGAAGGAGGGAAGCGGATTATCAATGTTGAACCCAGTTCCACGGTCGCTACCACCAAATTCTGGACAAGCGAACCAGAAGAACCAAAGGAAGGGGAACACCTATTTCACTTGGAGATGTGGGTCAAGGGAGCTTTGATTCATTTCATTGTCGATAGCAGTAGTTAGAAGAACCTGATTTCAGCAAAGGTCATCAAGCGGTTGAACCTACCAATGACATCGCACCTGCAGCCCTACACCATCGGTTGGCTTCGTCTAGGAAGAAATCTTTGTGTATGATCCAGATTTTATAAGCAGAACAAAATGACTACAGATTATTAATAGATGCTTAACACAGAATAACATAGATACAGTAAAACTGGTTTTCTATTCAATAAGGAAATAAGCTGAAACTGTAAAATGCAGCGAAAAACAAGCTTGTTAGAATAGTGGCGGCTTATCTATGAGAAGAGATGTGACAGATGCGCTCATTCGCAAGAAGATGGTTACAATTAGGCTCTAAAGGCCTTTTACAATAAACATGAATTTCAAAAACCCTAGACATCCAAAAACTAACCCTAGGAGATGAAGCGCCAAAAGTCATGTGGGCCCCGTTTGGGTAAGTTAGTACATCAACTTCTTGGGGTCGTAACTTTTGCATACGATCTCCATTTTAGGCGCATGATAGACCGTTGGAAAGGTATAACTGAGAATAAAATTTCCTACTAGCCCAAGTCAATGCCTCCATCATTCACCTTGGCCCCAAATCCCAAAAAACATCGTTTAGGGCCTCAAAATGGCCCCGGAAGTTTGGAACCTGAAAAACTGCTGAAAATTTGCCAAGGTGGAAAGTTGTGTTTCGAGCCAGAGGAATAGGTGGGTGGCCATCGATATCAATCTAGATCAATCCTCCCTCCTTAGGGAGCAATGGTATCCATTGCATTGATTTTCACCATCAAATGAGGAAATTTTTGTTGAATTTGGCCCCGGGTGAACCACTTGCCTTGGTACAAGAGTTGCCTTGCTTTGACGACTCGATAAAGTTGGATCTTTTGTTGTCGATTACCCTTGATCTATGTTTCCAAATTATGATCATTGTATGCATGTTGTATGAATTTGGGGTTGAGATCTGTTGGTGTCAGTTGTTCTGCTACTTCTGAGGTGTCCAATAATGGTGGGAAATAAGGCCGAAGGAGAACCACGTTGAACATTGGGTGCAGGCCAAGGAAAGGAGGAATGTTGAGCTCAAAATAATTATCCCCCACAACCTTGGTGATGGTGTACGACCCATAACAAAGTGGGTGAAGCTTCTGACGGGGTCATGTAAGGCATTATTTCTGCAAATGCAACCAAAAATTTTCGCCCACCTGAAACTTATGTGGCACCCGATGTTGACCATGGCACTGTTTGTACTTGTCATTGGACTTTTGTAGGATATATTGAACCTGTTGGCAGATTTTCTCAATCTGCTCAATGAACCAGGTGGATTTTTCAGCTTCAGTTGGAGCAGGAGATGATTCGACCGAGGTGACCGCAAGGGGAAGTGAAACATCTATGAGACCCAATGGTTGGAATCCCAACCCCACCTGAAAGGGGTTGTGCTCGATTGAGCTATGCAGGGATCAATTGTAGCTATGTTGGACATAGGGAATACTCTCATCCCATGTGAGAGGGTTCTTCTAATTATACATGCACAGGATATGCACAATCATTCGATTTACGACCTCGGTTTGGCCATCTGTCTGGGGGTGGAAGGTCATGGATTTGGTGAGCTTGGTATCCAGCAGTGACCAGAGGCTCGACCAGAATTTGCTGAGAAATCGACTATCCCGATCTGAGACAATGGTTTGTGGGATTCCAAAATTTACCCAAACTCGTTCAAAGAAGAGCTTGGTAGTGGCCTCTGATGTGATGCTCTTCTTTCAGGAAAACAAAATCACCATCTTAGAAAAGCGATCAACAACCACAAAAACACATTCATTTCCCCGCTTGGTGGATGTGAAGCCCGACATGTAGTCCATTGAGATGGATTCCCATGGCCTGACAGGAGAAGGAAGAGGGGTGTACATGCCCTGTTACTTAGTGGTTGGTTTGGCAATAGCGCAGGCAGTGCAGGACCTGATATACTTGTTGACCTCATGTCGAAGTTCGGGCCAATAGAAATTTTTTTGTAGCATCACCATTGTCTTTTCGATGTCGAAGTGTCCTTCCACCCGACTGTAGTGGGATTCCTAGATCATCTTCCCTCACTCCCTTCATGGAACGCAAATATGGCCTAGACGACACAACAACCCATCCTGAAGATGGAAATTATCGACAATTGTGTTTGCACCCAACATTTGGTAGGTGGTGGTGAAGTCTGGGTCCGTATCATAGAGTTGGGGCCATCCAGAGGTCTCATGGCTGCAACGGTCTAGCACCGTGTTGAGTGTCATGGCTGGTAGTATACTAAGGAAATCAGCGACGCGATTGGTGCTTCTTGTTTTATACTTTATATTGAGGTGGAATTGTTGCAAGTATGTGGACCAATTTTGATGGTGGTCATTCTGCAACTTGCCTTGTGTCTGCATGAACTGCAGTGGCTTATGATCAGTGTGGATGATTGTCTCCTTCCCAAGAATGTAATGTCTCCACTAGCGGTAGGATTTCACAATGGAGTACATTTATTTGTCGTAAGTAGGGTACTTACGGACATCATCTGATAGTGTCTCACTATGATAGGCCACAGTCTGGCCATGCTGAGTGAGAACGACGCCCACATCATATTCTGAAGCATGTGTCTCGATCTCAAAGGGATATTGCAGGTCTGGTAGTGAAATTACTTGGGCTTAGCACAAGCACTTCTTCAAATCATCGAACGCTTAATGTTGGGACCGTCCTGACGCAAATTTCACCTTACTACCACCCCTGGTTATTTGGCTGAGGGCCCGCGCAATATGGGAGAATCCCAATGAGAACCTGTGGTAAAAATTGGCAAGGCCCAAGAAGCTCTGAAGCTCAGTGAGTGTGGTTGGGGTTGGCCAGTCACGAATGACTTGGATATTGGCTGGATCCACATGTACGCCATGTTGATCAACGATGTATCCCAAGTAATGGACTCTTTCCATGCCGAAGGAGAATTTTTCCAAGTTTGTGTATAGCTTGTGCTGTTGCAGGGTGTGTAGAACCTACTAAATATGTTGCAAGTGTTCTGCCCAAGTCTTGTTGTAAATGAGAATGCCATCCAGATACACCACTACAAAAGTATTGGTGAATGGTCGCAGGATATCGTGCATCATCCTCATGAAATTGGTTGGAGCATTTTTCAAACCAAAGGGCATGAACAACCAATCAAAAAGGCCTTCCTTTGACTTGAAGGCGATCTTCCAAACATCTGTATGTTTTATCAAGACCTGGTGATATCTAGAATTCAGATCAATCTTATTGAAGTATTTTCCCCTGTGAGTTGATCAAGGAGGTCGTCGATTCGGGGAATAAGGTATTGGTTTCTGACTGTGATTTTATTCAGAGCGGTAATCAATGCAGAGTCATCGGGTTCCATCTTTCTTTTGTACCAACATGATTGGGCTCCTGCAAGGTGATGAGATGGGACGGATTTTCTCCGTGTGGAGTAGTTCTTGGATATGTCACTTGATCTCCTCATTCTCTAACAGAGAGTGGCGGTAGACTGGCCCATTTGGCAACAGTGCGTCGAGGGTGATATCAATGAGGTGCTTGACCTGACAGTGTAGAGGTGTCTCTGTAAGTGAGGAGAAGATATTTGAGTATTCTTACATGACCTTATCTACTTTCTTCTGCTATGTGGAGAGTTCGGCCTCAGAGACCCTGGATGTGGCTATGATCTTTCACTCATTCTGAGAGCGAATCACAAAGAAGAAAAACTTCCCCATCTGAGAGATGACCTTATTGCATTGCTTGGAAGAGAAAAAGGAAATAGCACTAGGTGGGACTGCCTCGAGTATCTTGTACAATTTCTAGTTCAAAGTAATAATAACACTACAAGGCTTAGACTCATATACAACATGATGTTTCCATAAATAAGGTTGGCCCAAAAGAACATTACAAACTTCGAGAGGAGAAACATCACACAATACCTCGTCTTTCAAGGGCTTGATGTCGTACGATAGTCGACACTGTTGGATGACACAGAGATCGCTTCCTTGGTGGAGCCATCCAATGGTGTAGGTATGTGGGTGCGGCGTTGTCGACAGGGCCAACCACTTGACAACCTCTGTTGATATGAGGTTTTTCTGGCTATCTCTATCAACGATGAAGTGCAGTGGGGTGCCTTTTACCCACATTTGTGAATGGAAGAGGCGCTCTCCTTCTTCTTGCTCGTCTGGTTCACCAGGATGGAGCTTGGTGGTAAAAACGATGGCACTGGGTTATGTGTCAATGATATGTCTTCCCATTTCCAGTTCTGACTCAGAGTCATAACCTGCATCTGATTCAGAGTCTTTCGCTTCAGCCACCAGCCACTGTTTTGAGTGGCAGTCAGCAATGTTATGTCAAGGGCTCTTATGGAAGTCACACCACTTCCTGGTATCTTTCTTTGTCTTTCTGGTGTCCTTCTTTGCTTACGGCTTGGACTGGTTGTCCTGATACTTTCCATATTTTCTTTGTCCATTGTTCTGTGGGCTGGGGCCGCCCTTTCCTAGTTTTTTATGTGAGGGGTTTTCAGGCCCAAATTATCGCATCTTTTGTTTGAGCTTCTGCTCGATTTTGACGGCATATCGGTAGGCCACACCCAAGAATGAGATGTCCATAAATTCCATTTCGGTCTGGATATATATATACAGAGCACCGCGATACTTGAGAAATAGATGTCGCTCTGAATCTTCGATACCCATCTTGGTGTGCAAGGTATGGAAGATATGTGTGAACTCTGGCACTGCTTGGTCCATTTGGTATACAAGTCGTCATAACTTCCGACAGGGTAGTATTTTTCCTTAATAGCATCCATGAAGGATTCCCAGGTGGTCGTGACTATAAATAATGAGGGTTTATCTATTTATTTTTTCTCATAGAAAGTTTCCCACCAATCTTTGACATGGGGAACAACTTTGAGGAGTGCAAAAGTAATATTTTCTCTATTCGAAAAATTATGGACAGAAAAATACCCTTCTAGTAGATTCAACCACTTGTCTACAACATCTATGTTTATCTGACATTCAAATACAGTAATATCGAATTTGATTTGTACCTTGAACGGGGTGGTGCCTCCGCTCAAAGAAGATGTGTAGCATGTTGGTAGCCGCCAAAGGATTTGCGCGAAACTATCCATCATCTTGTTCTTTTGTTTTGTTAGGGCTTCCTCAAAAAAAAAAATTAAAGGATCTCGTGTCCCGTCATATTTATTTTCTCCTGCCATGAGAGGTCGCTTGGGCATACGAGAGATTTTGTCCTCAAGAGAAACAAGCTCGAGACCCAATTCTTTGTACTTTGACCTCATTGGGGACATGTATTAAGACGACAAGGAGGAGACCGCTCCGATACCACTGATCCAGATTTTATGAGCAGAACGAAATGACTGCAGATTACTAATAGATGCTTAACGCAAAATAACAGAGATACATTAAAACTGGTTTTCTATTCAATAAAGAAATAAGTTGAAACTGTAAAATGCAGCAGAAAACAAGCTTGTTGGAATGGTGGTGGCTTATCTCTGAGAAGAGATGTGACGGTTGCGCTCATTCACAAGAAGATGGTTACAATGAGTCTCTTAAGGCATTTTACAATAAATAAGAATGTCAAAAACCCTAGACATACAAAAACCTAACCCTAGGAGACGAAGCGCTAAAATTCATGTGGGCCCCATTTGGGTAAGTTAGTACATCAACTTCCCGGGATCATAAATTTTGCATACGATCTCCATTTTAGGCGCATGATAGCCCATTGCAAAGGTCTAACCGAGAAGAAAAAAATTCGACTGGCCCAGGTTGGAGCCTCTGTCAATCACTTGGGCCCCAAATCCCAAAAAACATCGTTTAGGGCCTCAAAACAGCCTCGAAAGTTTGGAACCTGAAAAACTGTCGAAAAACTGCCATGGTGGAAAGTTGTTTTTCGAGCCAGAGGAATACGTGGGTGGCCACCGATATGCACCTGGATCAGTGTCAACCAACAATGTCGTATGCGCTATGACATCAAGCCTTCCAAATATGACGTACTGTGTGATATTTCTCCCCTTGAAGTTTGTGATGTTCTTTTAGGACAGCCATATTTGTGGAAGCATCATGTTGTGTATGAGTCTAGACCCCACAGTGCTATTATTACTTTGGGTAGACAATTGTACAGGATCCCATAGGTGGCACTGCCTATTGTTATTTTTTTAATCTCTGCTAAGAAATGTAGTAAGGTCATTTCACAGACCGGGAAGTTCATCTTCTTTGTTATCTGTGCTCATAGTAAGCAGAAGGTCATCGCCACATCCGTGGCCTCTACACAACGCCTCTCTTTGCAGTAGAAGCAAGTGAACGGGATCGTGGAAGACTATAGAGACATCTTCGTCTCACCTACAGAGGTACCGACATACTGTCAAGTCAATCATCCAATTGATCTAACCCTCAACGCACCTCTACCTAATGGACCAGTCTATCGGTGCTCGTTGATGGAGAATGATGAAATTAGGTGTCAGATCCAAGAGCTTCTTCAAAATGTGCACATCAGACCCAACTCCTCCCCTTGCAGAAGCATGATTGTACTGGTTCAGAAGAAGGACGGGACTTGGTGAGTCTGCATTGATTACAGAGCCTTAAACAAAATCACAGTCAGGAACCACTACCCCATTCCAAGGATTGATGACCTTCTTCACCATCTCAGGGGGGAAAATTTCTTCAGCAATATTGACCTGAAGTCTGACTACCACCAAGTTCCCATCGAACCAACTGATGTCTAGAAGATAGCCTTCAAGTCTAAAGAAGGTTTCTACGAATGGTTAGTCATTCCCTTAGGCTTAACAAATGCACCAACCACTTTTATGAGGTTGATGGAAGATGTATTGAGACCCTTCACCAACTCCTTTGTTTTATTATATTTGGATGACATCCTCATCTTCTGCAGAACATGGGAGGAGCACATGCAGCATATTCAACAGGTTTTGAGCACTCTATGGAAGCACAAGCTTTATGCCAACTTGGAAAAATCCTCTTTTGGCATGAACAGGGTCAAATGCTTATGATACATTGTTGATGAGCATGGGGTACATGTTTATCTAGCTAAGATCCAAGTCATCTGTGACTGGCCAACCCCGACCACACTAACTGAGCTTCGAAGCTTCTTGGGACTCGCCAATTTTTACTGACGGTTTGTGTTGGGATTCTCCTATATTGCATGGGCCCTCAGCCAGGTCACCAAGGGCGGTGGTAGGGCCAAGTTCACGTGGGGGAAGGAGAAAAAATGAGCATTCGAAGATCTGAAACATCGTTTGTGCTCAGCTCCAGTACTCTCCTTTCTCGATCTGCAACAACCATTCGAGATTGAGACTGATGCATATGACTATGTTGTGGGCACAATTCTCACTCAGCATGGGCATCCGATGGCATACCATAGTGAGACACTCTCCGATAATGTCTGAAAATACCCCACCTGTGACAAGGAAATTTATTCCATTGTACAAGCATGTCGTCAATGGAAACATTACATTCTAGGGAAAGAGACGATCATACACAATGATCACAAACCTCTGCAGTTCATACAAACACCGGGGAAATTGTAAAACGATCGCCACCAGAAGTGGTCCACCTACCTGCAGCAGTTCCATATCAACATCAAGTATAATACAAGTATCTCCAATTGTGTCGTTGACTGCCTCAGTCGACCTCTTGTGGCTCCACTTACCATTGTGCTCCATTCTTATGGACATGAAACATCGAAGTGGCCCCAACTTTACCAGCAAGATCCAGACTTCGCCACCACATATCAACTCTTGGGTACATGTGCCACACTTTGATTACAAGTACTTCTTCAAATCATCGAACGCTTGTTGTTGGGACTGGACCCACGTAAATTTCTCCTTACCACCACCCTTGGTTATTTGGTTGAGGGCCCATGCAATATGGGAGAATCCCAACATTAACCTGTGGAATAAATTGACAAGGCCCAAGAAACTCCGAACCTCAGTGAGTGTGGTTGGGGCTGGCCAGTCACAGATGACTTGGACATTGGTTGGATCCACATGTAGGCCATGATGATCAATGATGTATCCCAGGTAATGAACCTTGTCCATGTCGAAGGAGAATTTTTCCAAGTTGGTGTATAGCTTGTGCTGTCACAAGGTGTGCAGAACCTGTTGACTATGATGCAAGTGTTCTACCCAAGTCTTGTTGTAAATGAGAATGTCATCCAGATACACCACTATAAAATTATTGGTGAATGGTCGCAGGATATCATCCATCATCCTCATGAAAGTGGTTGGAGCATTTTTCAAACCAAAGGGCATGACCAACCATTCAAAAATGCCTTCATTTGACTTGAAGGTGGTCTTCCATACATATGTCTATTCTATAGGGACCTGGTGGTAGACAAACTAGAGAACAATCTTACTGAATTATTTGGCCCCCGTGAGTTGATCAAGGAGGTTGTCGATTCGGGGAATCGGGTACCGGTTTCTAACTGTGATTTTATTCAGAGCCCGGTAATCAATGCAGAGTTGTCAGGTTCCATCTGTCTTCTGTACCAGCACGATTGGGCTCATGCAAGGTGATGAGTTGGGATGGATGTTCCCCTTGTGGATCAGTTCTTGGATCTTTCGCTTGATCTCCCCATTCTCTAACAAAGAGCAACGATAGACTGGCTCATTGGGAAATGGTGCGTTGGGGGTTAGATCGATGAGGTGCTTGACCTAACAGTGTAGAGGTACCCCGATAGGTGAGGAGAAGATATCTGAGTATTCTTCCATGACCTTATCTACTTTATTCTACTGTGTGGAGAGGTCATTCGTAGAGACCCTAGATGTGGTTGTGATCTTTCTCTCATTCTGAGAGCGAATCACGAAAAATACAAACTTCCCCGTCTGAGAGATGGCAATCCTACATTTCTTGGCAGAGATCAAGGAAATAGCACTAGGTGGGACTGCCTAGGGTATCCTATACAATTTCCTGTTCAAGGTAATAATAACACTACGAGACCTAGACTCATATATAGCATGACGTTTCCATAAATAAGGTTGGCCCAAAATAACATCACAAACTTCGTGAGGAGAAACATCACACAATACCTCATCTTTGAAGGGCTTGTTGTCGTACGATAGTCGGCACTGTTGGATGACGCGGAGATCGCTTCCTTGGCGAAGCCATCCAATGGTGTAGGGTTGTGGGTGCAACATTGTCAACAGGGCCAACCACTTGACGACCTCTACTGAGATGAGGTTCTTCTCGCTACCGCTATCAACGATGAAGTGTAGTAGAGTGCCTTTTACCCACATCTATGAATGGAAGAGGCGCTCTCCTTCTTCTGGCTCGTCTAGTTCACCAGGTTGGAGCTTGGTGGTAGCAACAATAGCATTGTTTTCTGCATCAATGATTCATCAATGATTTGTCTTCCCCTTTCTGGTTCTGACTTAGAGTTAGAACCCGCATCTAATTCAGAGGCTTTCACTTCGACCACCAGCGCCTGTTTTGAGCAGCAGTCAACAGTGTTATGCCAAGGGCTCTTATGGAAGTCGCACCACTTTCCGGTATCTTTCTTTGTCTTTCTGGTGTCCTTCTTTTCTTGCGGCTTGGACTAGTTGTCCTGATATTGTCCATCTTTGCTCTGTCCTTTGTTTTGTGGGCTGGGGCTACCCTTTCCTAGATTTTTTGTTGAGGGGTTCCCAGACCCAAATTGTCGTGTCTTTTGTTTGAGCTTCTGCTCGATTTTGACGGCATATCGGTAGGCCACGCCCAAGGACGATATGTCCAAAAATTTCATTTCGGTCTGGATGTATCTATGCATATCACCGCGATACTTGAGCACCAGATGTCGCTCTGAATCTTTGATACCCAACTTCATGCGCAAGGTATGGAAGATATTTGTGAACTCTGGCACTACTTGGTCTCTTTCTTGCCGCAGTGTGGTCCATTTGGTATATAATTCGTCATAACTTTCGATAGGGTAGTATTGTTCCTTAATAGAATCCTTGAAGGATTCCCATGTGGTTGTGACTGTAAATAATGAGGGTTCCTCTGTTTCCTTTTTCTCACAAAAATTTTCCCACCAATCTTTGACATGGGGAACGGCTTTGAGGAGCGCAAAACTGATCTTTTTTCTATTCGAAAAGTTATGGACAGAAAAATACCCTTCTAGTAGATTCAACCACTTGTCTATAGCATCTGTGTCTATCTGACCTTCAAATATAGGAATATCGAAGTTGATTTGTACCTTGAAGGGGGCGGCGCCTCCGCTCGAAGAAGATGTGTCATCTATTGGTAGCCATCGAAGGATTTGCACGAAACTATCCATCATCTCATTCCTCTGTTGCATGAGGGATTCCTCAAGAAACATTTTGAAAGGATATCCTATCCTGTCATATTTCTTTTCTCCTACCATGAGAGATCGCTTGGGCGTGCGAGAGATTTTTTCCTCGAGAGAAATAAGCTCGAGACCCAATTTTTTGTACTTTGACCTCGTTGGGGACATTCATTAAGATGACAAGGAGAAGACCTCTCTGATACCACTGATCTGGATTTTATGAGCAGAACTAAATGACTACATATTATTAACAGATTCTTAACATAGAATAACAGAGATACAGTAAAATTGGTTTTCTATTCAATAAGGAAATAAGATGAAACTGTAAAATGCAACGGAAAACAAGCTTGTTGGAATGGTGGCGGCTTATCTCTGAGAAGAGATGTGAAGGTTGCGCTCATTCGCAAGAAGATGGTTACAATGAGGCTCTGAAGGAATTTTACAATAAACAGGTATGTCAAAAACCCTAGACATCCAAAAACCTAACCCTAGGAGACGAAACGCCAAAATTCATGTGGGCCCCATTTAGGTAAGTTAGTACATCAACTTCCTGGGGTCGTAAATTTTTCATACGATCTCCGTTTTAGGCGCATGATAGCCCGTTGCAAAGGTATAACCGAGAAGAACAATTTCTAAATGGCCTAGGTCAATGCCTTTGTCAATCACCTGGGCCCCAAATCCCAAAAAACATCGTTTAGGGCCTCAAAACGGCCCCGAAAGTTTGGAACCCGAAAAACTGCCGAAAAACTGCCAAGGTGGAAAGTTGTTTTTCGAGCCAGAGGAATAGGTGGGTGGCCACCGATATCCACCTATATGAGTGTTATCCAACAGTGGCGTATGCCCAACGGCATCAAGCCTTTCAAAGATGAGGTATTGTGTGATATTTCTCCCCTTGAAGTTCGTGATGTTCTTTTAGGACAACCATATTTGTGGAAGCATCATGTTGTGTATGAGTCTAGACCCCGCATTGTTATTATTACTTTGGGTATACAATTGTACAAGATCCCAGAGGTGGTACCACCTATTGTTATTTCCTTAATCTCTACTAAGAAATGCAGTAAGGTCATTTCACAGACCATGAAGTTCGTCTTCTTTGTGATCTGTGCTCACAGTAAGCAGAAGGTCGTCGCCACATCTGTGGCCTCTACACAATGCCTCTCTTTGTAGCAGAAGCAAGTGGACATGATCATGGAATAATACAGAGACATCTTCGTCTCACCTACAGACGTACCAACACACTGTCAAGTCAAGCATCCAATTGATCTGACCCTTGGCGCACCTCTACCTAATGGACCAGTCTATCGGTGCTAGCTGATGGAGAATGATGAAATCGGGCGTCAGATCCAAGAGCTTCTTCAAAAGGGTCACATCAGACCCATCTCCTCCCCTTGCGAAAGCCCGATTGTACTGGTGCATAAGAAGGACGGGACTTGGCGACTCTGCATTGATTACAGAGCCTTAAACAAAATCACAATCAGGAACCGCTACCCCATTCCCAGGATTGATGACCTTCTTGGCCAACTGAAGGGGTCAAATTACTTCAGCAATATTGACCTGAAGTTTGGCTACCACTAGGTTCCCATCGAACCAATTGATGTCTGGAAGACAACCTTCAAATCTAAAGAAGGTTTCTACGAATGGCTAGTCATGCCCTTTGGCTTAACAAATTCACCAGCCACTTTCATGAGGTTGATGGATGATGTATTGAGAGCCTTCACCAACTCCTTTGTGGTAGTATATTTGGATTACATCCTCATCTTCAACAGAACGTGGGAGGAGCACATGTGGCATATTCAATAGATTTTCAGCACTATGTGGCAGCACAAGCTTTATGCCAAATTGGAAAAATGCTCTTTTGGCATGAACATGGTCCAATACCTGGGCTACATGAGCTAAGATCCAAGTCATTTGTGACTAGCCAGCCCCAACCACACCGACCGAGCTTCAGAGCTTCTTGGGACTCGCCATTTTTTACCGACGGTTCATGTTGGGATTCTCCCATATTGCATGGGCCCTCAGACAAGTGACCAAGGGCGGTGGTAGGGCCAAGTTCATGTGGGGGAAGGAGCAGCAATGAGCATTCAAAGATCTAAAACATCGTTTGTGCTCAGCTCCAATATTTTCCTTGCCCGATCTGCAACAACCATTCGAGATTGAGACTGATGCATATGACTATGTTGTGGGCATAGTTCTCACTCAGCACGGGCATCTGATGCCATACCATAGTGAGGCACTCTCTGATATTGTCCAAAAATACCCCACCTATGACAAGGAAATGTATTCCATTGTACAAGCTTGTCGTCAATGGAAACATTACATTCTAGGGAAAGAGACGATCATACACACTGATGACAAGCCTCTGCAATTCATAGAGACACGGGAGAAATTGCAGAACGACCGTCATCAGAAGTGGTCCACCTACCTACAGCAGTTCCATCTCAACATCAAGTATAAGACAGGTATCTCCAATCGTGTCTTTGACTGCCTCAGTCGGACTCTTGTGGTTGCACTTACCACTGTGCTCCATTCCTATGGACATGAAACATCGGAGTGGCCCCATATTTACCAACAAGATCTGAACTTCACCACCACATATCATCTATTGGGTACAGGTGCCATTGTCACTAATTTTCACATTTAGGACAGACTCTTATGCCACCTGGGTCCTCTCTATGTTCCTACAATCTAGCATGCAAAGATGATTTGGGAAGCCCACTATAGTCGGGTGGCAGGACATTTTGGCGTAGAGAAAATTGTGGTCATTCTTTAGAAACATTTTTATTGGCCAAAACTTTGACAGGACATCAGCAAGTATATCAGATCTTGCACTACCAACGCCATTGCCATGACGGCCATCAAGAAGCAAGGATTATACACCCCTCTTCCTAATCCCGAGAAGCCGTGGGAATCCATCTCCATGGATTACATGTCTGATTTTCCGTCCACCGAGCACGGAAATGACTGCATGTTTGTGGTCGTTGATCGGTTTTCGAAGATGGTCATCCTCACAGCTTGTAAGAAGAATGTCATAGCGATAGATACAACCAATCTCTTCTTTGAATGAGTTTGGGTTCACTTTGGGATACCACAGACCATCATCTCCGACCGAGACGGCAGGTTCCTCATCACCTTTTGGGTGAGTCTCTGGTCTCTATTGGACACAAAGCTCACAAAATCCACTTCTTTCCACCCCCAAACCGATGGCCAAACCGAGGTCGTCAATTAGATGATTGTGCACATCCTGCACATGTACAAATCTAAGCATCCCCATACATGGGACGAGAGTCTCCCATATGTCCAACACAGTTACAATAGGGCTCTCCATAGTTCCACCGGTCATAGCCCATTTCAGGTGGGTCTGGGATTCCAACCCTTGGGACCCATTGATGTTGCACTTCCTCTTGCCACCACATAGACAGACTCTTACCCTGATCAGTCTGCGATCGACAAAGCCACCAAATTCATTGAGCGGATTCATCACATCCACCAACGGGTCCAGGAGATTTTGCAGAAATCCAATGCTAAGTACAAGCAGCGCCATGATAAACACAGGGTACCACACCAGTTTCAGGTTGGCGACAAAGTATGGTTACATTTGCAGAAGGAGCGTCTCACCGGGCCGCATTGGAAGGTTTTCCCACTTTGTTATGGGCCTTACACTATCACCAAGGTTGTGGGTAGCAATGCTTTTGAGCTCAACACTCCACCCTTCCTTGGTCTGCATCCATTATTCAATGTGGACCTCATTCGGCCATATTTTCCACCATTATTGGACACCTTTGAGATCATCGAATAGCTGACACCAACATAGCTCAACCCTAACTGCATGGAACAAGCATCCAACGATCAGATATTGGACACACATATCAAGGGCACTCGCCAGCAGCGGATCCAGATTTATCGAGTTGTCAAGGCAGGGAAACTCCTACACCAAGGAAAGTGGCCCACCCGGGGCCAAATCCAGCATAATTTTCCTCACCTGATAGGGGAACTCAACGCAATGGAGACCATTGCTTCCTAATGGGGGAGGATTGATCCAGGTGGATATTGGTGGCCACCCACCTATTCCAACTGGCTCCTCGTGTCCATTTTTATTTAGCACGTCTTTTTGTACTGCTTTATAATTGTGAGTTCTACACTTTTGGGGTTGTCTGAAGCTCCACACATTCTCCAGGTGGATATGGGTGGCCTCTCGCCTAATCCAACTAGCTTATTTTGTATGTTTTCATGTCATCACATCTTGATGTACTTCTAGGGATGTTTTGGGGCCCTAAACGTTGCTTTCTTGACTCGTCATATTCAGATTGTAGACGGAGTCAGAGTCTGATGGTGGAATGTGTAGTTCTCTGAAATACCTTTCCAACGGGCTATCACGTGCCTAAAACAGAAATCGTATGCAAAATTTACAACCCTAGGAAGTTGAGGTACCAAATTACACCAACTTACCCATAGGACCCACATGACTTTTGGTGTTTCACCTTCTAGGGTTAGGTTTTTGGATGTTTAGGGTTTTGGCATTCATGAGTAATATGAAAAGGGCCTCTGGAGCCTCAATGTAACCCATTCTGCTCAGATGGATGCACGTAGCAACCACATCTCTTCTCAAAGATAGCTACCACCATTCGAGCAAGTTTCAATTCTGCAGTTTTACAGTTTCAGCTTATTTCATTATTTAATAGAAGATATTGTTCAGTGGATATTTGTGTTATTCTTCTTATCTCTCTGTTTATTGTATTCAGTCTATTAATCAGTTCGTTCCACTCCTAAGTCTAGATCAGACATCTTATTTTAAACGAATAGGTACCAAAATGTATAGATTTTTTATTATATATGGTTGTAAAATGTATATGTTTTTGCTAAATATTCAAAAATAATGTTATTTAACTACAATTATTTTCTATGTATTGAAGTAAAGGTAAACAATGTGTTAAAAATGATGGTTTCCACTATATTTTAAAAGTATGGAACAATAAATTAATTAAGGAAACACAATTATATGAAAAATCGTAATTTCAAATAAGTAAATGGTAAAAAATATTTTTAAGATTGAAAGAAACATGGAAAAATGACTAAAAACATTGTTGAATAAAAAAAATTAGAAAATTTTGAAAATAGATGAAAAACAAGCATTTTAAAAAATAATGTGGAAACATTGTGGATCGAAAAATTTAAAATATTGAAAACCCACCTAAAAAGGGAGGGGGGTGCTACCGATAGCACCATTTTTTAAAACATGGTAAAAAATGTGACCCCCCAAAAAATGATAACTTTGTAGGGTTCTCGTTAAGTTGGTAACTATGTTACCAGTGATCTAAAAATACTTTTTCAAATGTTTCATTGGAAAGTGTCATCATCTTGGCAAAGTCCAATTATTGCCACCATATCTTAGCATCATCTTTGAAACCATAGTGTAGACAAAAATTCCAACTCTCTTTTCATACTGACTTGTAAATTTGTATATATTCTTCAATACTAGGGTCATCATCTTTTTCAGTAAAATGTATCTTGCTTGGAATAAATCTTCAACAAAAACTAGGGCTTATAAAAAACATACTTTGCAAATTGCGCAACCATTTTGGAAAAACCCTGAAAATTTCTTTCTTCTTTGGCTGATGAAAGAGATCTGATACCAAATTTTGATATGCCTAAGTAAATATGAAAATATAATATAGAATAGAATCCTTAACTTCATAAAATAAACCAAATCATTCACCAAAATATTGGACACAAGAAATAGAGAAAACCCTTGAGGTAGGGTAACACCATATATTAATCTTTATGAAAGGATAACACTTCTCAAACAATACTTGTTTGTTACAATAACAATATTATCCATTGTGATCCAATACATTGCTTACAATTCTTTATATGGCACTCTCTATCTCCTAGCAACATTCTAGAGAATGAACCTTCTAGTAGGTGGAACCTCATAGTAAGCCTTATCACCTTTATGTGTTCACACTAGGCCTTATTTACTAAAAGTGGCCTCCATACATAACAATACATATTAACCTCTATTATTATTCCCCTTGGGTACCTCCCTAGGTACCTCATATTATCCCCCCAGCCATACTACAAAATGTGTCTTCTAAAAAAAATATACCAATTTGGAAACAAAACCAATTCTTCATCCACTAAGGAGTGCATATAGTAGCTAGGGTCTTATTATGGAGAATTTGGCGTAACGGCGATAACAATGTGTTTAATATATTAATACATATTTAAGCTAGTAAACTCCATTCCTTATAAAAATGTGACTACGAGTTATAGCAACACTATCAAATCATAAACTACATACAATAGAAATGGAAAACAAAAATCACACCATGAACACAAAAATGGTGGGAACATTGCTTTGTTGGTTGACAAGCAAGAAGAATTATAATATATTTCAAAAATGGTGGGAACATTGCTTTGTTTGTTGACAAGCAAGAAGAATTATAATATATTTTAGGAAAACCTAGCTCTTGTGTGTGCTCATACTAGAAAATGAGCATGCTTCTATACAAATCTTGATACGCAAAGCACTATTCATGTACAATAAACACACTTTGATTACAAAAGGATGTGTAGAAGTTTAAAACTCAACTCAAACATGAAAGATTAAGTTAAAAGGTGACACATATGTTGAAAGTCAACTAAATATGCACAAATGCTACATCATACAAGGTATGTTGGCTATCTTAGCAAATGGGCACCATGAAGATCCCAAAACGAGGGTTGTTTTTCGTATCACCGCTTTGTTCAAATAGTGTTGAATGTATGGGAAGATCGAGGTCCACATATTGTATTGGTCACCTCACCTACCATTGTCTATTGTGGTGCCAAGTAATCAATGAACATTATGCTTTGACTCTTATGGATGAAATGTGTGCTATTGACAATGTTTTGTATTATCGCGAGTATCAACTTACCCAATATAGTATCTATGTCACCATAGTATCTTAGGAATCTAGCAACTTTATTTTTATTAGTGAACTTCACAATATATATCATTCTTGTGTTTTAAAAACAAAAATAAATTTAGGAAGTCTCAAATGCTAACAAGATAATTATAGTGCATTCCACCACTATTGGAGGCATTTACACTTTATTCTCCATCTCATAAAATCTTCTACATGATATATTAATTTACATATAACCTCATAATATTGACACATTCCAAAACCAAGGCCTTCCATTTTTCTTAAAAAAACATGAGAGGTCTTGTATTTCTACTTAACATGAACTAAAGCATGAAAATTTTTATCTAGTTAGCCTTAAAGTGTGGAAGGAGAGCATTATTGTTTCCATGGCTCAAGAATTCTATACATCAATGGCTCAACAAGATTCTTTGTTGGTTTGATTGTTAGATAGTGATGATTTATTATACTATTTTACCTACATTTTTTGTTTATTAGAAATCAAAACTAATATTTGTCTTGCATTTTATGGTTCAAAGAGTTGTTGAACATCCAACCATTAAACCCTCATTATTTTGTGCCTTGAAGGGGATTATATATGTGTAATAGATGTTCTACCTTGGTTATCATTATTAATCTATTGTATCTAATGATATGGAGATCAGTTTTGTAAAAATTTGACAAAACCCAACATAAATAGAAGAAGGTCAAACTATAAATCTTCTTAAGAGACAAAAGTTTCGGTGGTAAATATACACCCTGTATCAAAAGAAAAAAGTAATTGAATAAAATACAAAGTACAATAAAATAGTATCTAACCACCTAGAATATTGAGTAATTATCAGTGCAATTTTAAATTCCAAAATATATTTTTTCATTTATAAGACAATATACATTTGTGTGCTAGTATTTAAACCTTCACTCATGTTTGACTTAGCAATGTACGTCATACTATGTTGAATAACAATTTTAATAATCATTAGATTTTTAATTATTTGTAGATATATTCCACATTGTTAAGGATCATAATAAAATGGCATATTTTTAGTCTCTATCATAGGTAAAGGACTATATGAAGCCCTTTTTGCATTACTTCAAAAAATTTGCATTTCAAAACATTGGCATTCTTGAAGTTGACCGCAAAAATTTGTATTTTTTTTATTTTCTTTGATTTGTCATTGATTGAAATTTGACGTTTTTCTTCGTTGTTGTTTATAAAAATAGTAAAATAAAGAAAAATCAAAACTTTGGAATTTCTCAAGTTTATAATGTTAGTCATATGTAGTGTTATTGTAGTGTACTTGAATGCATTTATCTCCACATGTTGTGGGTTTACTCATTGTATTGGTTTTAAACTGCCCATAGGCCACGTCAAATTGTGAAGAATGTCGTTGGTAAGCACTACCTATGATCTCTACTCTATGTTCTACATGTCATTTATTCACCATTTCTCACCACACATTCAATAGCAGACTTGCCTTGTTTTAATATATCCTAATGGTGTGGCACAGAAAGATTCATTCTTGATACCTTTCATAGTGCAGGTGGCCACCAAGGAGGTTGACCTATGGTATGGGATTAGATCTCAATCTTGAGGTAAAAGGGCATGCTATAAAGACTTTATTGCTACTCAAGTATCAAATGGAATTTGTAATTTTAGTTGTCGATACTTCCAAAGGTCCAATTATACCGGTTATCATGTCTAGGGATGCCACTAATGTAAAATTTGCCAAGAATATTTAGTCAATGAAAGTGGAGTGTTTTCATTCATTTTTCACACATTAACTTGGAATTTGGCACGAATATTAGTCAGAAATTGAAATTTGTTTTCTACTTGTTTTATAAGGACGTCAAAATGTATATGGCAATGAGAACAAGGTGTGTATTAGATTGTATGTGGAACATAGGGAAAACATGTGTACCTTGCAAAAAATTAGGTGCATATTTGCTTTTAGTAATATCCTACATGGAACAAAAAATGGTCAATAAAGAAGCAATAAACTCTTGGGCATGTGTGAACTTTTCTCGAAGCATCCAATATAGTGTTACTCCTGGTTTTTGTCATAAGTTGACACATATGTGCCAAATCTATGGCATGGTATCAACAAAAAGGTCCTCCTAGTACTTAATTGTTATAAAGGCATCTCTTTTATTTATGATAATAATAGTAATATAGACTCCTGAATAAGTGATATACTACCTAGCTGCCTTTATGTATTTAATCCCTAGCTATTATTCATGAGGAATGACCTAACCAAGTCTAGAGAGCATTAAACACTATGTACAAAGAGGTGAGAAACAAACTCAAAGGAAAGTAGTCAAAACTTCTTGTAGTTATTTTCCTTGCTAGCAATGGTTATTTGTATTGTGTGTATAGTTTCTTATTTAGCAATCCATAGGTCTTTTTTATTGAGAAATTTGAAGATGATTCATGAGTGGTCATCCCAATGATATTATATGAATGCTTTAGACATTTAAAATAACATAAAGCTTCTTAATGTTATATGCAATTAATCTCTAGAATTTTAGTCAGTGAATCTTTGTGCAAATACATCCTTTCTCGGTGATTGCTCATCGCTAGCTTATGTTGATGCAAGGGACTTGAAGAAAATATGTGATCGTGCTTGATTGGGCATTTCAATGGTGTATGACAAAACATGTCTTTAAAATGCATAAACAATATCTTGCAAATGTTGCTTCTGAAATTAATGTAAAGGTATGTGGTATATTTAAATTTCTTTGGCATTCCAATATGTAGAACACATTCTATAATGTAAATGTTCTTGCATAATTTTGTTGTTTGTGTAATTTAGGTCAATGTAGAAACATTGTCTTAGTTCATGCACTATCAAGAAGAATACCTTTGCTCAATGCCAAACTTTCGGTAATCTTTGGAGTAGATGTAACGGATTCACACCTTGGTGAGGATGCGAATCCATCAATAGCCATTGTAAGTTTTGATGCAGATTTGCTTCGAGTTTGTTCTTTTTTATGCATAACATAGATTTAGTAATCATGCCTTTTGGTTTGATAAATTTCCCTATGTTGTGGCTTCTCAAGACTGCCAAGTCACTAAATACGCATGCTTAGATTGTGCTCAGGGACACATCATCAAGAACTTATTCAAGATCAGTATAAAATCTGGCAAGATCTTGTGCAAGGAGTTGCAACTGGACAAGTGATAAAATATGCATCTTGTCTATCCCCAAAAACCCGTTTAAAGAACCAAGTGTTTTCCATGCTTGATTAAAGTGATTTTTTTTTTAGCAAGTTAAGTGCAATCCTTGGAGCATACAATGTATTGTCAATTGTATAGTAACCAAATTTCAAGTTTTAATAAGCCTACTAATTCATATTAGACATTGAGGCTAAATAATGAACTTATAAATATGAGTATGGTTGAAGGTTCCACAATGATATTTTAATTGGATATTTCCATTAATACTTGTATATATATTTATAATCCATTTGTTAGTTAGTAGATAAAATATTTTTACATAGTTCAAACATCAAATGATTTATACAGTGAGCATTATTTCCATGACATGTGTAAAGAGATACTTTGATCTATTAATAACCATGTTATTTATGCATATGAACATGTGCTCCCAATTCTTTCTACTTATATTTTAACTTATGCTCATAATTTTTTCTACCTATAAATTCATAGTGGATGAACTAGTTTTAAGTTTTTTCTCCAAAGTAAAAATTAGTTGTTGCAAATGTATCCATATTGTTTAAGATGGAATAAATGTTTTCCTGTAAGTGGAATGAATTGTTTTTTTTCTATTTGTTTTAATTGATGAATATGAATTCTTCCAAAATTAAATATATCTATTTTATATAAATTTATAACATTACCTATGAAACCTCTTAAGTTTTGAAAATTAAAAACTCATTTTTATTAAATTCTTTTTTCTCATTCATTTTAATTGATAAATGTGAAAAATTTGACATTCAATTTCATAAATCCTTCAAAATAAAAATATTCATTTAAAACATTCAATCTTATAAATCCTTCAAAATAAAAATATTCATTTTTAACATTCAATCTCGTAAATCCTTTATAATAAAAAAATTCATTTAAAACATTCAATCTTAAAAATCCTTCAAAATAAAAATATTCATTTTAAACATTAAACATTTACAATAAAATATACATCATTTAAAATCTTAAATATAATATTTTTTATTTTAAATATAATATTTTTTTAATCAATCACATTCCACTTGATATCCCATTTGCCTGGGATATTTCACTTTCCTCACTATTTCTCAACTTTCTATTTGATATTTTATCAAGTAAACTCCCTCAAATCACATGAAAATCGTGTTTTATTTTGAAGGCAATACAGTGTCATGTTTTCCTGCATCAATCCTCAAATATAATATTTTCACGCTTGTTATCGTTTATCATTTTCTTCTTTACCCATATTACGAGTTAGTAACATGGAAAAAAATTAATATAGCCAAAGAAACGCTGAGGCCTCAAACCACATTGCATTTTTTTTATCATGGGTAATATCACTCTTCATTGGTGAAAAGCTTGCTTTTATTTATAATATTGACAATATTGACACTGTAGAAATCCTCTGGATATTTTTGAGTAAAGACTTTCACAGCATTCATTGTCTGATTAACGCTTCTGGGTAACACTGCACTGAATATTTTTGAAAGGCTTCCAAAAATATTTAACGCAGGGTTAACGCATATTTTTGGAGAGACTTCGGCAGAATTCATATTTTCAAACAATAAGAAGCACCACGCATGGAGAGACATATGTGCAAAGTAAAATGATCAAAAGTTTGGAGCCTGTCAAGATCAAAATGCATCCAACATATTTCCATTGAAGGGTACACCAAGAAGCCAGCGAATCTCCCAACACGAATGGCACCCTCCCTAAGAAGGATGGATCACAATTAACTTCATCGGGGCAGCCAAATATCAATCATCAAAAAATAAATGTTAGCAACTTACACTCTAGCAATACGAACTGGAACAAACAATCAAGCAGCAGTGGTTGTACTGGTAGGGGAAATGAAACTCTGCCTCAAGTTTGGATACGAGAATGTGATCAAATAGGACTCTGAAATAATTATAAACCTCAGTAATAAAAAAAATCCGACTGCCCAACCTAGCATTTAGGAGAGCGAATCAACTGGCTCATGAAAGCAATCCAAAATCACAACCCAGTTGAATTCTCTTCAGTAAGAACTGCGAATAAAGTGGCAGAATCTTAGCTAATCTATCAATTTTAGGCGGTTCATTAGATCAAGATAATCTCCATCCAGTCTCCAAGGTGAGGTGTCCAAGGTGAGGTGTAGGACAGTTGGTGACAGAGTGTGTAGTTAAAGCACTCCGTGATATTAAGTCACCGGTTCCAAACTTATGGGGACAAAAAAATCCAACCATGTTAAGGGTTGGTGTGGCTCGGTGTGGCTCAGGCAGAGTGCAATGTCCCTGAGTCACGATTTCTCAGCCACAGGTTAGTCCCCCACGAACAAACTAGCAAACAAAAAAAGATAATCTCCATCTTAAATGAGATAAAAAGAAGGGGATGACAAATATATCTCACGAGTCACAAGTGATTCAGGTATACATCCATTGTCTTAAGATCATTATCTCCTAGTTCTGTTTTCTAAGCTCATCACCATGCATACCCCTGAGGGAACCCATGGTGATCATCTATCAATCTAAGAGACAAAGGGTACGGAAATCGGTCTTCAAAATTCCCCCCCCCCCTCGCACCCCCATTCCCATATGCCTCCTCCCCTTACATCGCATAGAATTCCTTATACTGCCACCTTTATTAATGGGTTTCTCGTCATTATGGATACTGTTTGTGAAAAATCTCATCCCAGATCGAGAACAAATGTCTATGTCCTGGCAACGCATTTGAAACAAGAAACACGTGAAGCTTTAGCAGGACTTGGGCTAAATTCATGCAGGTGAAGCAGAATTACCCAAAAAAAAGATCATCTAAATCAGAGAACTAGAAAGCATCAATTAAAAACTCATCGACCTGGATAAAATATCACTATGACCAGAGGGCCGAGTCCAAATCTTCAAGGACAGAGCTGAACTCCACAAGGCAAAGATGAGATGGGACCTAAACTTCAATCGGTTACTTGAAGATAAAATTCCACCAGCATGTCACATAGAAGAACTGCCTCGAGAAGATAACCAGGGATGCAAGTAAAAATGCAGTGGTCAATTTATCTCAGTTTTGTTTGTGTCCACTGTCAACTATTGCATGGTATAAAGTAAACTATTAAGATGTTTCTACCAAATCCATCGAAAGTCCAACAGCCCCGAACACAAATATTTTGCACGTATCTCGTTTTATTATGCATGTTATCATGGTTATCAGACACCAAAACAACTGTTCTGTCCTGAAATTCTGGATTTCATATAAAATTCCTACTAATATTTAATAAATACTTTTTTTAAGCAAAAATTAAAATGAGACATCATCAACAAACGACACTAGAAAAAATCAATCAATTGTTCAAAATGGGATTCCTCCAATAAGTGGCAAATGATGCACCTTTGGTAAAATTTGGTGGATGCCATCACATCATTCACACTAACCATATCATTGTTACAAATCGAATAGTATATTGTGAGCTATTATTGAAGCACATTTTGTTTAAGAGTAAGTAAGCCATCAACAGTGGCCTGCGTGAAGGTGGGTTGCCGATATTGCCCTCACCATGGTTCAAGTCTGTCCAATGACAAACTTGTGCTTGTGCTTTTTCCCGTTGTGGTAGTGTCTCATGCTTGTACTTTTTCCCGTTGTGGTAGTGTCTCATTTGAAAACCTTATATAGTGGATAAGTAGCTACATCTAAAAACCAATATATATTTTTGTACATTTATGTACTTCCAATGGAAAGACATGACTTGTGCCCCTGGTTTTTTAACAGTGACCATCAGACATGAATCAAAGGGAAGCTTATATGTGACTAGAATGAAATGATAAAGAACAAAGAAATGCACCTAGTGGCAAATCCACTAGAAAATTTAAACAAAGAGACATGTCTCAGTTGAGGCTCAATTACCAAATCTGTGATGCATCTCCAGAGAATATTCTACTAGTTATCTCTTCAAAATAAACTAACATTTGTGAAAACAAAGTTAAACCAAGTTATAACCATCTTACCATACAACAATTAAAGAATTGTAATAATATCCCATTTGAAAGAAAAAAACAATGTTTATACCAATGACAGCATATATCATACAGAAAATTGGACAGGCACCATATAGGAATAACATAGGCCATTCTGTCAATTTTAAATGAATTATTTCGAAAAGCGCTGGATTGATTTTTGACACACAGAAGTTTACCCTTCTGCAAGTGGTTGAGCATTTAAAATCATAAGGAAACCATAACCAAAGAATACACATTGTTTTGTCCATATATAACCAAGGCCATGGAAATAAATGCACTACAAAGTTGTATATCAAGCTTCAATCCTACCCTGCAAATCTAAACACAAATTCGATCTCCCATTCATGGAACATTATATACAAGAAGAATAGGGATGATGAGACCTGTGTTAGTTAAACTCTCATGTAATTCTTCAGTATGAGGATTCAATGATAATTCATATTCTAGGAACCAATCTCATAACCCCCCTTACAAAGTAATGTGATTTTCTTTCACCCACAGTACCTGATCTCAAAATTACATAATAACACATGTGCAAGCCTGGGAATCATCGTCCTCTTCATCATCTGAATCACTTGTGTCACTGGAAACATTTTTGCAAAACACTTTATATGTAAAAATGTTTATCAAATAACAAAGATACTCTTTAAAAAGTGTTGTATATAAATTTCAAACAGCTCTGTTCAGATCTCCAAACATTTACTAGTAATCATATAAATAATCATCAAAAAACAGGCATAAATTTGTTTCCTTCAATCTGAAGAACTAAGGGTACTTTACTCCTCCATAGTGAATGTTACACAATTCTTAAAGAGAGAATCCTTAATGTTCAAAACGATTACCACAACTTGAAATGATGGACAGAGTGGCAGCCTATATACAGAGAATCAAATCAATGCTACCACAATTAGTTCAAATTTACTTTCAACAATGATAAACTGATCAGCTTTACCCACTACATTTATTAAACTTCAATGAAGATCAATCCAGATAGTAGCAAATGCATTATACAAGCAATCAAACAATAAGGGCATCACAAAAAATTAATAATTATTTATATAATTATTATATTTGTGAAGATCAACGTATGATCATGAGATTGATGTAATCATCCTCTTGCTCAAGGAAACCCCATAGGAGAGCTGAAGCATTGTTTGACATATTTTGATGACACTAGTAATGGCTACATGTTGTAAATTTTCTGTATTATTGTAGAGGATATATTACTTTGTCTCTGCTTTGGTTAACTGTAAGATCTTACTTATAAATAGGCGCAGTCACAACATAATGACTATCTTAAATCTTGTCTCTCATATTTTCAGTATCGTTGGCTTCAATGTTTTATTTGAAAAGTAAAATAGGCAACAGTACATGTATTACTTGTCCAATTTTCACACAAAACCTTCACCAGATTATGTTCAAGGGCCTTGCAAACATCTACAAAAAATCTGATCTGGATTGACTTATGCTACTGCGGGATCGACTGGAGGATCTGGAACTGATCAAGGTAGTGGATAAGCTGGGACAGGAAAGAGTGCTGGTAGTGGTGCTTGCGTTGCTTCTGGATGTATAAGCTTGTAAGTGATATACACTAAGGCTGTTACTTCGTGTTAGTATCACATCCTTCGGCTATGTCTTTGGAGGACTTCGCTTCGGTGTGATACCACTTGTACAGCATAGCAAGAAGCATGAGGAACGTCATTCACCCAAAATGACTTCCCTCATACTGACATGTGCTATGGCTGTAACTTCGTGTGAGTATAGCATCCTTCAACTACATCTTTGGAGAACTTCACTTCAGTGTGATACCACTCACCAAGGTTTAACACCTTAGAAAAGACATTTTCTGCATGACTGGTTTACTATGACACCCAAAATACATTTGCAAGCAGATAAATAGTGTTGCGTGGAACACTTCCTTCAGTGAGGGAATGACAAATTCTCTTCAGATATATGGTGATGTTTTCAACAAGTTGTGGCTTTCCCAGTAGGAGTGATGAGCGTTTTTCCAATAAAGTTTGTTCTTGTAACTGGAAAGATATTGTGGTCTATTTTTCTCCAAATGCCTAATTTTCTCTGATTTTTTCTAGAGCTAGATTAGCCAATTGCAATTTTTTCCTAGAACACTAGCCAAATTAATATAAAATATACCCAAACTGACTATATTCTCAAAAATTTACAAAGACTAACAGTACGTTATGTCTTTCCTTTTCAAAAAGAAAAGTTGTCTTTCCTAGAATATTTATGTATAGCACTTAGATTTCATGGTTAATAATGGAGAGAGTAGAGACTCACCAACTTTTGCATAAAATATTCCATTCCTTACAGTTGTCAACTTTTCTCAATTGTTGGCAGTACTAGTAATAGTGCCCATAGCAGTGTGCCCAGCAGGGGTTGGCAGGTCTGGGGGGGAGTCTCTTTGATCCTGATGGACAAAAAGTGCTCGAGATAGCTTGGGGTTGGGGATTACCTCCAATAAAAAGGTGGAGGGACTAGATTCACTCCAAGTGATCCAGGTGTTACTCAATCACGACATTACACAAGTTACTGTTTGATCCTCATCATTCACTTGCTGCTCCTTGGAAAACCTTTGAAAGAATCAAAATTGCAAGGATCACACAGAGGAAAATCCCTTTGTCCAAAGAGTTCAGGTCTGTCTCTTTCTTACATGTCAAATGAGAGTTAAACATAGAGGTGGACCCCTGCCCAAAGGATTATTTGTTTTAAAGGATGGTAGGGAACACGTGCATCCCGTCTCCCCCTACCTTAATTATGGTCTTGAAGCTGCTGCCACATCCCTAGGAGGCCATACCCGTTGGCATTGAAGGGGGTGGGCATTTCCCTACCACTTGCCACATACCTTCCATGTAGAGGACTGGCACAATAAAGCCCCCAGGCTTGCCTCCCTCCATCCATTTCATCACTATGACAACGGACATTACCTCCCACATTTGTCCAATCAATCCTGCTGCATGCAATCCTTCAAAGCTCAGCCATTGGTTAATACTTGTCATGTCATGATTAGGAACTGGAGAGGGAAATGGGGCTTATAGTTGAGCTCAAGAGAATGATATCCATGCCCATTCGGCCTTGGAGAGAATTCTAGTAGTCGTGACCTTTACAGTGGAGAAGGACGAAGTCAATGGGCTGGTGCATTTTCAAAAGGCTAGTTCAAGAGACAACATGACCCACTGTTGTTGTTACTGCTACCTGCAAGGTGAAATGAAGGGCTTAAAGAAAGGCCTGAACCACTTGGAGTAAGATATAGAGGAGGTCATGCAACTGACCACCTCTTCAACTCTGAAGGGGAAAAATGGAAAAGGCCATGGCTCAAAGAATAACAGAGGAAAATAGTGTAAGAGATGAGAACGTTGTGGAGGTAGGGAGGGCATATCCTGGGTCTTAGGGACTTGGAAAAGGAAGCACGTGCATCTCTTATCCTGCTGCAAGGAAGATAGTTGGAATACTCTGCTTCACTGGACGCCCTCTCGGACCTAGTGACTCGCATTGCTGATCACATCAATCCCCCCCTTGCTGACGGCCTACCCAACTTCTTGGAAGACTCATCTGCTGCTGCCCAGATTGATAACTCATCTCTGACCCTCTTGGAGGAATTAAAAGGTAGCCTAGCAACCCAGGTGGATAATGTGGTTGATGCCCCTTATGGGCCTTAATTTCTGTTTTTTTAATTGATGCTTTGTTGAACTCTTTTCTGTTTATAAGGGTATATACTATATACCTGCAGATCTTCAGGCAGGGTATTTAGGTTGGTTTGGCTTCCAGTTTTTATGGTCTCTTCTCTGCTGACAATGGCACCAGATGGCCTAATTTTGAAATGTATGAAAGCTGAACCGGTTTGGCCACAGCACTTTTATTGATATAAAAGGCAACCATTACTGTGAAAAAAAAATTGTGCCCAGCAGCATTTTATGATTACATGCAGCTTGAGAACTCTATTTATCCAAGCATAATTAATTTTGAATATATTTCAGCTCTTTCCATCCCATATTGCAAAATCTCTATAGTTACTAAAAAATAATTTACAATCGCCATACATTATCAACCCACAATTGCCTAATAAGGGCCATGAGAAGCACAAACAAGTTATTATTGACAGAAGGAATTACGACTAGTGCCATGTTAACAACCTACCTAAGCCCCATTGCCCTTTCTTTGTTCTGCAGATATCTGTTCCTAGCCAAGTCTAAATAGGATTAAAAAAGGTACTAAACTAAGGCTTTGACAGGTAGTGAGTACGCAGGCACATTGACCAAAACATTCCTCTCCAGAAACCAAGCTGACAGATCATTTAGAAACAATCACGGGAGTTTTGAAAAATGTTTCAGCATGCAGAATGTCACCTTTTAGGTAACATCCCCATGGTATTATAAGTAATGTAATTGACTACTGAATAACCATTCCACTTAAAAATGTTCATCAACAGCCCCCATCTATTTTTCCTGATGCAAAATGGCCCTTTCTCATGGCAAAGTTTCCAGTTGATTGGAAACAGTAACTGGGGTTCTAGAGGATAGGTAAAGTTACAAAATGCAGAATGCGACCCTTCAGGTAACACCCCCGTGACATTAAATTTCATTTATTCAGTTACTGAACAACTATTCCACTAGGAAACATTCAACAGCAGTCTTGAGCTATTCTCCATGATGCAAAAATGTCCCTCTAATAACCAAGTTTCCAGACAATTAAAAATGAAGTTTGGAGGTGGCCACTGCTTCATCAAGGATTGGCTATCAACAGTAGGTTGAACAAAGTTGGCATTACCAATTCGGCATGTGCATTGCGTGGTAAGGACAAGACAGTACTGTAAACTTTTATAGCATAAACTCGTAGATAAACCAGCAAACAAAGAAAATATCAGATCTGATTAACAGGTTGGAAAAACACACATTTTATGCTATAATCATTAACAGTAAAATATTTAGAACAGCCACACAAAAGATATCAGCACAAATATTTCCGGAAACCCCACTCCTTTGGGGAAAACCTTATTGCATTTGTTTCTCAACCAAAGATGCATATAAAACTGTCACAGTAATACTGGTATAGGAGACCGTACCAGCTGTACTGCTCCGTACAGTTACTAATCTTCTCTGGTCGGCCGTACAACTGTACAGTATACAGAAATCGGTCCTCTCTAGCTTGGCTGGAAGATCCATACTGCTGTACAGACTCTTCTCATCCCTTCTGTGCTTGACCCGATTTCCCTTTTGGCCCTCTTCTTCTTCTCTGCTTGGTGTCCGTACGACCTATACAGATTTCCCTTGAGCTGAGTCGTACGGCCTTCCCTTCACTTGCTACAGATTCTGGGAAATTCGTTCCCCTTCTTAGCAGCCTGGATACGCCGTCTCTAGATCCGAGTTTGTCCTTGGAGATTTCTTGGGCTCTTACTCAGCCCCTTTTCTCCTCTTGCTCGCCCCAACTTGGCCTCTTCTTAACCCTACTCAGCCCCTCCTTGACTGGTTCGACTTTACCTGTCACTTGATCTCCCTTGAAGAGCCTCTCTCACTCAGTTGGCTAACTTCTCTTGAGATAATGAGAAATGAGGCCTTCTTGGTGTATTATAACCCTAGCCTTTCTCTCATTCAATCCTGGCCCTTAGATCTTCTCCTCAAGATCTAGATCTGACGGTGGGGACTTAATCAAGCATTGAGACAACTTAAGTCACATCCAATGGTTGTGACTTAATCTCATGTTGACTTAAATGATCCCCACCAACAATAAGTTGTCTAGACATAATGGGGGCCCCCTTTCACACTACTAGACACCCCTAGTGTGAAGGTACCTGCCCGAGCTACAAACTCTAACACTCCCTCTTAGCAAGGGTGGTACTACCACTGGAGCTGCCTCCTCCATGGTCCACATCACTGTGAGTCTCTCCCTATGAATTTGAGACCCATCCTCTCTAAGTCTGGATACTCAACTTGCTTTGATATGTAGTTGTTGTTGCCACCTGCACTGAGACCATCTGAGTATCCCCACTCCTCCAACTGAGTCCACTCCCACCACATGGGCCTACTGAGGAGAGCCTCCTGCTCTCTTAAGTGTGATCCAACTATCCCATCACTTCCACCCTTGAAGTTGTAGATGGTTTCCCCCACAGCCTGTACAGGTGATCCTCACTGATGCCTATCATCACAGGTGGTCCTGGTGCCTGACCTCTGACAGAGCGAATATGCACACCACAACCAAAGAAGTTGACACCGTAGCCTTGATCCTCCAAGGCTGAGATTGAGAGTACACTAACTCTCATACCTAGTACATAAAGTACCCCTGGCACCCTTAGAATCCTGCTTGATTCTATCTGTAGTGACACCATCCCTTCTCCTCAGATTGCCACCATGCTAGAGTGCACACCACATCTTACATAACCCAAATCTTGAGCTGAGAACTCTTGGAATGCATATCTTTCCCCAGTCATGTGGCAAGTGGAACCATTGTCTAAGTACCACCCATCTCTAGATCTATCTTCTGAGTCAAGGAAGAGTGTATACTCATCCTTGAACATCCTGGAAAACTGGCGAGTTGTGCCAGCCAACTGTTGCTCCTCCTCTTCCTCGTCCTGATCCTCCTCTTCTGCTAAAGAAGCCATTTGTTGCTTCCTACCCTTAGCTCCCTTGCCCTTCTTGGCTTGAAAGCACTGGCTGGCATAATGCCCAAATTCTCCACACACGTAACACTGAACATATGAGAGATCCTTCTTTGGCCTACCACTTGTGGCTCCTCCTCTAGAAGCTAGTCCTCTCCTGCCTCTGACTCCCCTCTTGGAGGTGAGAGTGAGATTCCCCTCCTCTTCATCCTCATCTACATCCCTTCCTCTTCTGATTTCTTCTTGGCAGCAATCATTCCACAACCTGTCCCATTCTAGCAGGTTTTCTCTGACCACTATTCCTGCAATAAAGGGGTCCCACTCCTTTGGGAAGCCTCTCAAAGATGATCTAACCATATCACCTGGGGAGAGCTTTACTCCTAGAAAGAAGCTCATCTAATAATTGTTTCACCTTGGTGAAAAAGGTTGCAATGCCTTCCGCTTTTGTCATCCTTGTGTGTTGAAGTCTCTCCTTGAGAGCCATGATTCTGCTCTCATGCTTAGCCTCAAACAGTCCCTTTAGATGTGACCACATCTCATGGGTTGTTTGCTTCTCACCAATATTGGGTACGAGGTGATCCTTCACCCCATCTAGGAGAATCCTCTGAGCTATGATCTCTAGAGCATAATGCAATTATTTTTCCCTAGGATCAGTGGGGATTGTGGCAGCCTTCTCAACAATACCCCATACCTTACTTTCTTGAAGAGCATTCTTCATCCGGTACTTCCACTGTACATAGTTGGAAGCACCATCCAGTCTATCCTCATACCTAAGATTTGTAGCCATCTTGCTACTCAACTTTAGCCTCTTCTACAGACCCTTCTCAGCTCAACACCTCTTGAGCAATCCTGGGCCAGCTACAACTTGCTCCCTCTTAGACTGAACAGGTCGACCCTCTCCACAAGTCCTTCTTCTTCAACTTGGAGGGGTCGTAGACCCTACAACACCCTTTCTCAAGGTCAAATCTTGACCATTCTGATGAAAGAAGCATGTCTTGGCTAACAGGGGTTCTTTGACAGTTGAGTTGACTTTTCCTTCCTTGTCCCTGGAGCACAATACTTCAGAAAATCTTTTGGAGCTGTTAGGGGCTTAGCTCTGATACCATGTAAACTTTTATAGCATAAACTCATAGATAAACCAGCAAACACAGAAATATCAAATCTGATTAACAGGCTGGAAAAACACACATTTTATGCTATAATCATTAACGGTAAAATATTTAGAATAGCCACACAAAAGATATCAGCACAAAAATTTCTGGAAACCCCACTCCTCTAGGGAAAACCTTATTGCATTTGTTTCTCAGCCAAAGATACATATAAAAATGTCACAGTAATACTGGTAAAGGAGATCATGCCAGCTGTATGGCTCCGTACAGTTACTAATCTTCTCTAGTCAGCCATACAACTGTACAGTATATAGAAATCGGTCCTCTCTAGCTTGGCTGGAAGATCCGTACTGCTGTACGAACTCTTTTCGGCCCTCTTCTTCTTCTTCTCTGCTTGGTGTCCGTACGACCTGTACAGATTTCCCTTGAGCTGAGTCGTACAGCCTTCCCTTCACTTGCTGCAGCTTCTGGGAATTCGTTCCCCTTCTTAGCAGCCTAGATACGTTCTCTCTAGATCAGAGTTTTTCCTTGGAGATTTCTTGGGCTCTTACTCAGCCCCTTTTCTCCTCTTGCCCGCCCCAACTTGGCCTCTTCTTAACCCTACTTGGCCCCTCCTTGACTGGTTCGACTTAACCTGTCACTTGATCTCCCTTGAAGAGCCTCTCTCACTCAGCTGGCTAACTTCTCTTGAGATAATGAGAAATGAGGTCTTCTTGGTGTATTATAACCCTAGCCTTTCTCTCATTCAATCTTGGCCCTTAGATCTTCTCCTCAAGATCTAGATCTGACAGTGGGGACTTAATCAAGCATTGAGACAACTTAAGCCACATCCAACAGTTGTGACTTAATCTCATGTTGACTTAAGTGATCCCCACCAACATTAAGTTGTCTAGATATAATGGGGGCCCCTTTCACACTACTAGACACCCCTAGTGTGAAGGTACCTGCCCAAGCTACAAACTCTAACAAGTACAACATGTTTTATGGAACTGACAAACTGCCAGAGTTGTTTGGGCATGGTTTCAGGCTGAATTTCTTCTCTTTTTGTAGCGCCGTTCTCACGGATGGGACCCCTCCCAGGGGACACTTGGATGGTCAGGGACAGCTGCAAATTGGTTTGACATTCAATCTGTTTGGTTGCAATTGGATTTTTGTGAAAACATCATTGTAAAGTTACTTTCAAAGAGGTTCCTCACCCCTTAATCTGGGGGATGTGTGCATCTTTAAACAAAAGTTGTCTCTTCTCCTGAGCATTAAGCTTAGTGCATTTGGTCGTGATGTTGAGTCCCTCCCTGTGGGGGCCTGGGCTCACATGCTGGTCTTTTTAGCTTTTGTAAACCAGGATTTCCCTGGCACCCCTGTTGTCTACTTGTTGTAACCGCCTTGAATCCTGATGTACTTATTTGTTCCATTAAGTAATATATGAAGCATTTTTAAAAGAACAGTTTCGAGATGATTAGGAAACAATATCTGGGGTTCTAGGGAATAGGTAAAAGTTTAAGAATGCAGAATGTGGCCCTGTAGGTAACATCTGTTGGAGTCTTAATACTCGAATAATATTAGGACCAAAATTTAATGAAGTAGTATTAGTGTGTAGTAAAGGTCACATTAGTATTAACTTTTAAATGACCAATATTAGGTTAATAAACTGTCCTTAAAAGTGTTAGTAATTAGGGAAAGTCGATAGCCCAACGCCCAAACATATGGATAAAATTGTATGCATCTCATTGTATCAATGACTCAGAATTTTATTTTTTTTGGTTCCTGTTCTCCAGGCTCCCATCCATGTAAATTCTTTTCTTTTTCTGCATGGTATGAGAGCAATATTGGAGCCCAAGAGCCTGTGAACACTGAAATAAACTTAAGTCGAGTTTGTAGATGGCTACCTTAGGAAGAATGCCCAGGACGTAAAAAAATTAAGTTTTCAAAAAAGGGGGTTTATAGTTTTGCAGTTTTGGAAGTATTTCTTTTTTAAAGATAAGGGGTATTGGATAATGTTTTTTTGGAAGAGGCTTCAAGATTTCAAGTGTCAAAGATGGCGTTGACTACAAAAGAATGACCTACACCAGCTAGGAAAACCTTCCAATATACCAGATACCATTCGGTGACCAGAACAGAATGAAGATACCCTAACGTTGTTAATGCCTAGAGCAACCAAGGCCAGGAAGAGTGCAGTTGCAGGTTCAACCTCTCGCAGATGCCAACAATATCAATGAAGATGCTTGACCAATGACACCTAACAACCGATCAATTGCAGCAGACCTTTAACAGTGATTTTTGCAGGACAAAGGATCCTATATTTCTCTTCCCTAACTTCACAAGACAGAAACAAAAAACATCCAGGACCTAGGGCACGAAAGTTTTGTTACAGATAGAACTTTTGCAGATATGCCGCACTGCTTTTCACAGATTTCTCAGACAGAATGTGACACCAGCAAGAAGAGATATTTTTCCAGTGGAAATAATGGATACGTTAACCCCCTGCCTAATGTTTAGAAATCACCTGGACACCCAAGACGTTCAGACCAACATCAATCAGAAAAAATTCACAAAAACATGGTGCCAGTAGAACATAATCCGAAGTGTGCAGATATAGCATCGCAGATGCAGCTGATGTGGCAGTTTGCAAGCATTCTCACTCACCCTTGTTGGGGCACATTTTTTTCCCAGAACCAGAAGGTACTTTTAATTTATATTTTGTAAAATGAAAAAACATACCATTTCTTTGGAAAGCTTTAATTAGAAAAATTCCATACATGGAAAACCTAACCTATACATCAAGATAAACTGGTTGGATAGACATGAAGGGATGATAAAGCACAATCAGTTATCAGTATAAGAATGTCTGATACACAGCTGCATCAGTTTGATTTGTCTAAAAGTTCAAAAGAGAATTGGGAAGAGTTTAATAAATTGTTTGGATCACAAACACAGAATACAAATTTTATTTTAAATAAGCAGTTTGGATTTTAAAATGGCCAGCCATGAGAAAATGTCCAGTCATAATAATGTTTTGAAAGCGTTAATACAACAGCCAGCTCATGTATCAAGGTTGAAGAAGATGATGCTAAGGCAGTATTATTAAACAATTTGCCCTTGAAATATAGCAATATTGTATTCACCCTCAGACATTCCTTCACAATCCTTAGAATCCATGATTTCATCTCTCCTATAAAAAAAGCATCATAAGGATGATGATGAAGATATCGAAGGAAAAGTCTTATTCAAAAATGGCAAAGGCATGTCTAATTAAAAATGAGGGAAAGGTGAAGGCAGCACTAAGAAAGGACGGACTTATTTTTACCACTGAAAATCAGGACATGGAGTTTAGGATTGCAAAGTCTGAGCAGTGGATGTGCACTCAAAGGTGAAACAAAAAAGGAGAATAGCAATATTGCTTGGAATTCAGATGATGAAGACTCGGATGGGGAAGAGGATTATCTTGAAACTGATAAAGACTATTTATTTTAATTATAAATTCAGGGTATTCTCCAGGCAAAGAGTAATGAGGTTGGAATGCTCAGTTTGATAAATTGTCTAGATAAATTCAAAACCCTGCCTTCAACATAAAGAGATGGCAATCTAGTTGGCAGATTGTCTAGGTGGATTTGGTGGAATCGTGACTTCAAAATGAGGGAAATAAGAATGTGATAGAGCACCAATGAAGAAAAGGATCTTGAGATGAAGAGAACTTAAGAGATGACATGTAACAAGTTACAATTCTAGAGAACCAGTAAGCAGAACAGCTGGTTATCTAAGTGCCTCGATGGATGATGGTAGACCCATATGCGGTCTTCCACAATTTTCTAGTTATTTGAGCTTTCTGTTGAGAGGGTTGGAGTATTAACACTCCAATTATATTAGGAGTTAAAATTTAATAAAGTGATATTAGTGTGTAATAAAAGTCATATGATTGTTAAGTGACCAACATTAGAATAAAGTATCACTCAAATAAAGTGCTAGTGGTTAGAGAAAAGTGGCAACCCGACTACCAAATGTATGGATCTCACTGTATCAATGACTTCATTGAATAAAAGATTTTGTATTCTACTTTTCCCATCTATGTAAATTCTTATTTTTTCTACTACATCTAAGCGACATTACATGTCATGAATTTGACTATTCAAAAACCATTCAACTAGAAGCATCTTTTTTGTAAGTTAGGTCTCTAAATTCTATTAGTAATATACAAAATAGTTTACAATATGTTCTTGCTGAGCCTTGCTTTCAAGGAGAGCTGGGCTGTAGCTTGTCCAAAAATATATTGTGGTTTATCTGAGATTGTCTACTCTCGCAGAGGGATTTCTCAAAAATACCAATTGTCTCCAAAAAGAAAACATGTCTACCTAAGACCTGATTATAACAGCCTACAAGATTTAACATACTATCTATTTAAAACTGAATTTTTATCATGAGGAAACTTGGTATGACATCTGCTATTTCTCAGAAGTTGAGCTAGAGCCAACATTGACGAGGATGTGGTGGTCCTTGGGTGCTTCCTATGGTTGCAGCCGATCTTCCATTGCTTTTCCCTGCATCTCCTCCTTTTCCATGGCTGGCTTGACCTCTCCATCTATGACGTCATTGACTTCTTTTGAGCCCCAAATTGCATTGATCAAGCTCTCATACTTCTGATCCACCTAGTCCAATTTGGCAAGAATTTCATTGCGTTGGGTATCCTTAACCTCTACTATCATGGCAACAAATATCTTCATATGCCAATATAGGTCCACTATCTTTAGGAACTTCGTATCTCTACTTCTAGAAAAGCCTAGGTCTAGAAGCCAAGAGAAGATTTCCTCATCTACTTGTTCATTAGATGTCCTCCCCTTGTTTTCCCTGACTATGTTCTCTATCTCCCCAACTTCCATTTTCATCTCAAAGGAAAACTTGTCGTTATATATCTCTGTTGCTTCCATTGCAGAGGATTTGACCTTGATCATTGATGGACCTAAGCCTTTACTCAAATTCCCCCTACATTTTCATGAGTGCCCTCTGTGCATGCCTTGGCTAAGATCCCCCTTCCATATTGTACTACTACTAGCCATATGTCGTTGTTTCCTTGGCTTGTAGAGGAGACACAAACCTATACGCAAGTCTATTGGATAACCACTCTGTATAAACCAGAGAAACCACTACCCCAATAAGTTATGACTCGAACCACTATGATAGCTTCTCGTGAGAATACAATAGCACCTTCCTAATGCCCAAGACCTCCTTTCATAAGCTCTCAATAATTCAGCATTTATCTTCATAATTACCTATGTATCTCTTCCTCCCGTTGCCATAATTGCCAAGGTAGAGCTTTGTTTTAGTATTGGATGCAAAGTGTTATGGCGAGTGACGGATGCTTGAGCCATGATGGCTCTCAACCTCTGCTTCTCTAACTCTCGTAACCTCCCTTGTTTTCCCTGACTCTGTTCTCTATCTCCCCAACTTCCACTTTCATCTGAGAGGAAAACTTGTCGTTATATCTCTTTGTTGCTTCCATTGTAGAGGCTTTGACCTTGATCATTGATGGACCTAGGCCTTTATTCAAACTCCCCCTACATTTTCATGAGTTCCCTTTGCGCATGCCTCGGCTAAGATCCCCCTTCCATGTTGTACTACTACTAGCCATATGTCGTTGTTTCCTTGCCCTGTAGAGGAGACACAGACCTATACGCAAGTTTATTGGATAACCACTATGTCTAAGCCAGAGAAAGCACTACCACAATAAGCTATGACTCGAACCACTATGATAGCTTCTTGTGAGAATACAATAACACCTTCCTAATGCCCAACACCTCCTTCTTTCATAATCTCTCAATAATTCAGCATTTATCTTCATAATTACCTATGTATCTCTTCCTCCCATTGCCATAATTGCCAAGGTAGAGCTTTGTTCTGGTACTAGATGCAAAGTGTTATGGCAAGTGACGGATGCTTGAGCCATGATGGCTCTCAACCTCCGCTCCTCTAACTCTCGTAACCTCCACTTGTGCCACCTGGACAGTGGCCCCCTCTTCCCAAACCTGTTGATGCCATGTCTTGCCCACCTCATCTCGCCTCCCTATCACCCCATCCGGGTGCATTCAACTAGAAGCATTAATCAACAATGTTGACTTTATAGTTTCCAATGTGGGGATTTGTCCTTAGTACATAACACAATCTTAAACTATTCCAACACATTAGCTCATGAGAATAGGACTTAACCATATGGAAACCAAAGCAATCTCCACATAGTAACACACAACCATTAATAGAAACAAGAAAATAGATGACAGACTATATATGCATCCATCCATTCATTATAGACTAACAAAATATGACGGTGTAAACAGGGATAAGTTCAATAGTAGCAAGGAAATAAAAAGTAGTAAAAACGCATTACACACCAATGTTATAATGGGAACCCAAGTGCCAAGAGAAAACCAACTGTCCAAGAGTAGAATGTCTATTGTCCAATCAATATTACATACTCATAACCAGTGTACCACCATGGTCGAACTGCTCTTGTTGATGAAGACCATTAGCTTAATAGTTATTAGCAACATATTATCAACAACCTACACTCAAGCCCTAACATGCCTTATATAGATATGGCACTCAACTTCTACTCCATGACTTTGTTCATTTATTACATCCCATCACTCATTTACATAATCAATATATTACACTACATGAACTAGGTCCATCCTAATCATTGTGTGCAAAAGACAAAAAACAAAGATTGAGGGGGTAAACCATGAATCACCACCCAAAACTTATCTGACCCTTCACTAGAAAGAAGTTTCTTTGTTGCCCTGATGAAGTTGTTGCCATAAAAGATATGTACAAGAGCCTACAAGAGAAGGGTGCCCAACATGCTTGAATGTTTGTGCTTCATCATTGTCCATGGTGTCCCTATTCAAGTCTTCCACTACACCTTTTTCCATTGGAGGGTTCTTGCATTCTCTCGCTATATTCTCACCAATGTCCTCATTCATCAGCTCCTCTGGATGAGGATACTCGTCCTCTATGGGTTCTTTAACACGTCCTTTGACCTAGTCATCGACATCTAATGTGTGTGGGTGGATTTTCGATGCCTCGGGCTCTGGTTTTGTTTTGGCCTCTTTGCATTCCTACATGTCTTGATCTTGGGGAACTCTGTTGTCTTGTTCTAGTGGTTTGTCCCCTTCAACTTCAATGTGTTATCAAAAACTCCACCCCAAGGTGTTGGAAACGCATTTCCACATTTTGAAAACGTTTCCTTGTACAAAACTCCTCTAAAACAAAATTAAAACATTTCAGTGGCGTTTCAAATTTTTGAAACATTGTATCAGCCATTTCAACTGACATTTCAACCATTTTGGTCATCATATTGGTCGTTTCAACCGAAGTTTCGACAACTCAAATGAAAAGACAAACATTTTTTTAAAGAATGCTAATTCACTAACTTCTTATAAATCAAGCTATCAATAGAGGACTTGTGCATCTCTTAATGATAGCTCTCTTGTTGGCTTTATTTCCAAATTTGAAATCCATGAATGTTATCTTGAAATGTGACTAGTAACCCTAAAGAACCCAGCGAGAATGGATCCCAACACCCCTAGGCATTGTGCCTTTGAGAATAGGATCGAACCAACCAAGGTATCCTTTGGGGTTATATATATATATATATATATAGAGAGAGAGAGAGAGAGATGATGATGTATCCTAGTCATATCCTATCTTGATTTTCTAAAAATGTGTTATATCCATATCCATTCCCATATCCATATGCATGCAACTTAGTATGTTTACATACCTACTTCTTCAGCTATCTCATGGGTCTCTGATGATCTGATAGATCTATCATATTGTTCTTGTTCAGCGTGGTGAGGATTGTTTGTTATGTCTATATGGAGGTAGGATTGGACTTCCTCGTCCTTAGTTTTTTCTTTGCCTTTCACCCATAGATGGTAACTTTGTCACTTTGCCACTTGTGGAGAGTAACCTATATTCGAGCTTTCAGATTTAAATGCCCCTTTTGTGTTAAGGATCCTCTTCTTAGAGATTTTGGCTCTACATACAATTGTTGTGAGCTTTCATTGGATATTTCCTTAGTTACATTCTAGCCTAGATGTTTTCCCTACCTCCAGTACTTCTTGTTGTGGTACCTATCCCCTATACCTAAAGATCTTTTTCTGATTTTTACACACACAAGTGTGGACATGAATACACACATAAGAATGAGAAAAAGTGGATTGATCCATTAGATGATGCAATGTCTCATTACATAGTAGGAGAGAGGAGTATGTTACGTAACTCCCAAATACCTAACTATCAACTACTACATTAAATGCCCCATTATTACATCACTTTATTAGTGAGAATTTATTATTTAGTATAATTCCTAAGTTCTAAATATGACAATTATCTCCAACACTCTCCTGTAATGGTCATTTTACATGCTTGTTCAAGATACAAATAGACAAAGGCTTTGGACAAGGAAGATGTTTGTAATCCACAAGGTAAAATCTTCAAAATAGGGACTGGAAATGAACTGTATCTGACAAGTCACAAGGTTGATGAATATAGCCAAATTGAGAATATAGCTGTCATAAGTTGTATGTTTTATGATTGTGAGCTTGTATTGAGCCTGCATTGATTTTAAAGAAGATGATTTTGAAAAGGGTTTATGCATTTGTATTCATAAATTGGAGACTAAGTTTTGTTACAATGATAGTCTAGAAGAGTTGTTTTTCTAATTTTTAGGGCATTAAAATTGTTTTATTCCGAAGTTTAGACTTTGTTATTGTTATTAAAATTTGGACATGGTCAATAGATTCAAAAATGTTTGATAGATTTGTAGTAGTCTATTCATATTTGTGTATTTAAACTCTAGAAAGATGGCCAATTTATTTCATATAATGTTGGATGGAAACGAAAAATTTAATGGTCAAAATTTTGCATCATGGAAACAAAAGATGCTTTGTTGGGATCCTCCCTATGGGTAAGGTCCACTAGGTAGTTAGGAGGTTGTTATGATTAGGGTTCTCTTGTTAGTTATAAATAAGGATGGAGTCCTCCTAATGGGTGTGTGGAAGAATATTGTATTTGAAGTTTGGCTCATTGAGAGGTTGCCCAACTTTAAGAGGCAAGTGAACGAGAGTGGATTCCTTCCATAAAAGGATCAACTATAAGGTGTTTCCCTACCTTAAGGTTTTTGATATTAATAAAGTGTAGAGCATTCTTATATCTCTTTTGTGATTCAATTTCTTGAGTTAAGGATCACTAGAAACACACTATCCAAGAATATTGGGATCCTCCCTAGGGGTGTAATCGGGGGCCAAAGGGCCCATTAGAGTAATAATAGTGGAGGCCATTCAATGTAAGGTGGACTAGGTCCACTATGTTTGTTGATATTAAATAAGGCCCACTATGGTCGTTAGTATGGAATAAATGTCGTGTGGCCTCATTAAAGAAGGTCCACTTGGTAGTTAGGAGCAATGTTCCACCAAGTTTTCGGGACGTGAGAGCACAAGAGCAGGGAATCACACATGGGAGACATGTGGAGACACCCCCAAATTTTAGGGAAATTCATGGGGGACAGGGGGACGTCGGGGTCCCTAGCATGGGGGGGGCATCTCTAAAAATATAAAAATAAAAATAAAAATGATAAAATCTTAACAATAACAATTCATCCCATACAAATTCATAATTGTCCAATGGAAATACTAAATACTAAATTGAAAATTCAAATTTGCAAATGATATAAAGACGATTCAGATTCAGATTCACAAATGAAATACATTGATTCATTAATAAAATATCGTATACATTGATTCAGATTCATCATTCTAGAATCTAAATAGTACTAAGCAAAATAGTAGATATTGAAGTCTAAAAATAGTAAATTGAAATTACTCAAAAATAGTAAAGAGTGATAAGTCAAAGACTCGGTTTGAGGTCATCGATATCTAAAGTCAAGACTCAAAAGTTAAAACTAAAAATTAACAATGGGCAATGGACACTAAAAATAAAATGAGCATGTGAAATGTGAAATAGAGACAGGTTTTAGTGTTTAATAGGATTTATGCCTTTTTATTTTATTTTGTTTTGTTTTTTATTTTCATTTTTAAGGCTTATAGGCAAAAAATCACCGGGGGGAGTGGCGCCCATGTGTCCTGCTTTTCAAGGGGGGATGCCTAGATGCCCCTCCTTTTGGGAAACATGCTTCCCACACTGGGGACACATTTCTTCATGTGTTTCCCAAAGAGAGGGGCACGAGGAAACATTTCCAAAGGTGACCCAAGTCCCTAAAGTGTGGGAATCGAGGGGGCACTCCCAACCCTAGGGAACACATCCATGTGGAACACTGGTTAGGAGGTTGTTATGATTACGGTTCTCTTGTTAGCTATAAATAAAGATGGAGTCCTCCTTACGAATTATGTGTGGAAGAATATTGTATTTGGAGCTTAGCTCATTAAGAGGTCTGCCAACCTTAAGAGGCAAGTGAACAAGAGAGGATTCCTTCCATTCAAGGATCAATTGTAAGGTGTTTCCCTACCTTAAGGGGATTTTGATATTGATAAAGTGTGGATCATTTTTGATATCTTGTTTGTGATTCAAGTTTAAGGGTCGAGGATCATAACAATTTGTTATCAAAGTTTTTTCTTGGGCTAGAAAGAAGATTTTTTTTAATATTTTGCAAGTTTTCAAAGGGAAAAAGAGGCCCACGGCACTAAGATCAATTCATGTAGCTTTATGGGCAGAATTTGGGGAAACCACTTGTAAATATGAGTTCCTCTCGAAAAACACCCAGGTTCAAAAAATAACCATCCAAATCGAAGTCCAGAAAGTGAAGATATTGTTGATTTAAAATCAGCTATTTTAGGGTTTCTCTATAATGACTGCACGGATTGCAAAGCAGATATCTTTTGTTAGGGAGCTTAGATTACAACCAGACCAACACCACTGAATAGAGTATTTTTGAGGGTTTGATTTGATATATTACATGTTATGCTTCCAATCAAATATCCAATACACTATAGGCCTTGCAAATTAGTTGCCTCAAACACTAATAGAACCGAAAAATGGCAATGAAAAGGGAGGATCTAATGGCATCGTTCCAAAATATGCAGAATTTGATAGACCAGTATCACAAAGATATGAAGAACGCGATCAACTGGTATCAAAAAGGGATGAAGGAAACATTCCGTGAATTTAAGGTGGGGTGTATTATGGACGCCACATATTCTTTCATTCATGAAGAGTATAATGAAGAAAGATATGCCTGGTATGATTTAGAGGATGCTTGTGAGGACTGGTATATCGATAGTTTTAATTTCTAGGAAAACAACTACTTCCAAATTCTATTTGATGACTCTACTCCACCTTATGTAGAGCACATTATTGTGGGAAGTCAAGAATCGATTATGAAAACCAGTTTTCAGCTTGCCTATTCTCCGACAGTAATATGCCTTCTAAATCCACATCTGACCTTTCACAATTATGTGGACAATTTTTTAGTTATGATTGGATCTATATATTTGGATCCCAATGACCATGGTAGGCATTTAGAGCACCATTCTCAATTAGGTATTGAGCTTAAGTATCTTCAATGAGGAGTCAACATGAGCACTTGGACTTGGGACCTAGGTTTATGAATGAGCTCCTAGGATTACTTCAGTATTGCAGTTAGTGCTTGCACAAGGGACACTAGCTACTTTAGCATTACAGTCAGTGCTCATACATGAAACCCAAGTTTATGGTGGAGCTTCTTAGACTACTTTAGCGTGGTGGCTAGCACTTGTATATGGGATCCTATTTCCCTAGCTTATTTCAGCATTGCAGTCAACACTCGTCCATGGGACCCTAGTTTATGGTTGTACCTCCTCACAATAAGCATTGAGGACAATGCTTTTATAAGGGGGGTGGAGTGTTGGAATCCTCCCTAGGGATGTAATGGGAGGCCGAAGGGCCCATTAGAGTAATAACAGTGGAATCCATTCAATTTGTGGACTAGGTCTTTTATGTTTGTTATTATTAAATAAGGCCCATTGTGGTAGTTAGTATAGAATAAATGTAATGTGGCCTCATTAAAGAAGGTCCACTAGGTAATTAGGAGGTTGTTATGATTAGGGTTCTCTTGTTAGCTATAAATAAGGATGGAGTCCTCCTTACAAATAATGAGTGGAAGAATATTGAATTTGGAGCTCAACTCATTGAGACAGTCACCCAACTTTAAGATGAAAGTGAACAGGAGTGGATTCTTTCCACAAAAGAATCAATTGTAAAGTGTTGCCCTAATAAAGTGTGGAGCATTTCTAATATCTCTTTTGTGATTTAATTTCTTGCGTTAAGGATCACTACGTGAATGTCATATTTGAATACAAATGTTTGGACCATAGTTTCAAAAATCAATCAACTCTGAATCAGACTCAATCGAGTTGACCAGTTTGACCTCTAAGGGTATTGACTTGACCTCCAAACCAGCTCACGGGACCATTTCAGTACTGAAACAAGTAATTTGGTGTACAAACCAGTTGGTTCGATATCGAATTGGTCCAACTCGACCAAGTCCATACCTGCTTGGTTTCCTACAGGTTGCAGTGTTGTTTGGGGGAAAAACAATTTTCATGACACATAGTGAGACAAGCCAACCTAGAATGAAAAGGGTAGAAAAGGATATATAAGGAAAATGAAAACTTTTACTTAATTTTTTATATTATCATTAATTGTTTTAGGATGTTTGAGAAGGGTTCCAACCTCATTGAACCTCATACAATGAAAATAGAATTTCACATCCCATCCAAAATTCAGTGGACTTAGCAGTTTTCAGAATTCCAATAAACTGAATTACACCAAACTGAAAACAAGTCCACTACACCATCAAAAGACACCAAATGCCACCATGCTCCTCTGTTATATGCCACCTGCGAAATATAGACTTGCTAAAAATAGACATGCCAAAAATAGCAATTCCAACTCCTAAAAAATAGGAGTTCCAAGATATGAAAATGATTGCTCTAGTTACTAAACAGAGAACCTAATAAAGAACCCATTGTGTTGGATTATATAAATCTAACCTTAGAATGGGTAGAGGAGACTCACCAGATAGAGTTTGATATTAATATCGATGACTTGGTGTGGATTGGTTTGGATTCAGATCCACCCATAGTAGTACCAAACTTTGCATATTTTATCTCTAATGGTTTGGAATCTTTTAAATATTTTTTCATTAATTTTAATATTTTATGTATTTTTTAGTAAACGGAGACATAAACTTTAAACCGGTTGATTCGATCTGAGTTCCAGCAGACCCTCGACCAGTTTTGAGTTTGAGTCCAAGCGGACCCTTGGTCAGTTCCGAGTCCAAGTCCGAGTTTTAAAACTTTGCTTGGAAAAACTTGTATCTTCTATTGGGAATAGAAATTGAGAGTGAAACTGACGTAGATGCCCAAGAAAAGTATGATGTGAAGAATCGAGAGGCTATGATGCTAACAAGCTCTTAGTAACGAATGAGAAGCTTCCCAAAGTTCAAGATGGTAATGATCCATTTGTCATGTGGGAAAACCTACTAAACATGCATAGAACCTCAAAAACATTTAGAGCATTTTTCCTTAAAAATATGTTATTCAAAAAAATTTAGAGCATTTTTCCTTAAAAATATGTCATTCACAATTAAAGTGGAGTAGTCTAACTCCTTGCAAAACCAATTGTTAAAAATCATGGATATTAGAGATCAATTGAAATCAATTGACGAGACAATGGAAGAAGAAGATACGATGGTTATAACTTTGAAAAATTTTCCTTCTTCCTATGCAAATTTTATTGAAACCTTGAGCATTACTAGTACTAATAAAGATCTAACATTTGAATAGTTGAGCACTATGCTCTTGCAGCAAAACAAATGGAAAAAGCAGTTTGAAATATATGCGGGATTGAGCATTCTGAAGTAGTACTTGCAACAAAGTTTAAGAGCAAGGGCAATAAACAAAGCGTAGCGAATGATGGTTGCTCTTCCAAGTCAGGTAAAAGTAGAAAAGCAATTAAATTCTTTTATCGTGGAAAATTAGGGCATATAAGCAAAGTTTGTAGGAAGCAATTTCAGGATGAAAAGCACAACCAAGAGCATTCTTCCCATGATCAATCCAGAAAGAAACATGCTAATGTTGTTGAACACAAGGAGGAGGAAAAGTTCTATGTGTTCATGGCTAGAAACAAGGATTCAAAGAGTGGTAAGGATGATTGGTACGTTGATTCAAGGGTACGTTGATTCAAGGGCATCTAGACATTTTAATAATAGTATTGATTGCTATGCTAATTTTGTAGAAGATAAATCTCAATCTGATTATGTTGTGTTGAGCAATGGAGAATAATACTAAGGAAAGGGAGATGTCCTACTTCAGCTAGGAGTTAAGAAGGTAATGATTAAAGATGTCTATTGTGTTCCTTGTTTGGAGAAAAATCTATTTTCGATAAGTAGTATAATGAAGCATAGCCCACACTTAGACATAAATTTCAGCAATAACAGGTGTTTTACTGTTGATAACAGTAGCAAAAAGACGGTTGTTATGGGTGTGGAAGAACAAGGTTTATTCAAGTTGATAGAAGTTGAGAATGTAGGATTGATTCAACAAAAGGATGGTTGTGACTTTTACTCATCTTGGTCTATCTCTTTAGCTCACTACTCAACAT
>ML782577.1:343881-375112 GCA_009831015.1 Picea engelmannii
AAGTCCTCAAAGCTCCTGCACAAGAAGAAACAGTAAGTTACCCTCCTCCCCAAGATTTTGATGATGCTCTACTTTATGATGGGGGAGATAAGGAGGAGATAAATGAGTCCTTGAATGCTTCAAATCCTGCATGTTATGATACAAATAGTGACGTGGTTGATAACATTGATGAGTTCATACATGTTGGGAGATGTAAGTGGGATCTAGTTGGTTATGACATGGATCCCATCTATGACATTGAGAGTCATTTCCAAGTGTTGCCTTTACAATTATCACAGCAGGTTACTCTTGACCAGTGGCAACAAGGAGATGAGATTTTTACCCATACTTTTCAAACACCCAAGGATGACCTAGTACCTTGTTTTCCTAATGATTTTCAGTCTTACCTTGAGGGTTCTGATGAGTACTCCTCTGAGCACTTGGATTCTTTCCATGAAGATGATTATCAACCATCGTTGTGCTCAAGTCTTGATAAGAGTAAGGACCTTCTTTGCTTAAAGAAGGATCCTTGTGACAACTTTCCCCAGCCACCTCCGATTACTTTACTTTATTGTGTCTCTAGAGGTGTAGTTGGGGAATATGATTTTGATGTTGAGTTTCCTCTGGGGCAAACCCTAGAGTCCAAGGATTGGTTGAATACTACAAGTTTAAGTCTGTCATCTCAGTGTTTCAACTTTCCCTTAAGAATTTGCCAGTCATTTACTAGATCATTGTCAATCCCTTCCCAGACTTCAGATTATGGGAACGTCCTAGGTAGCCAGCTTGCAGACCTTTTGAGTCAGTTTCCTAAGCCTTTGACTTTTCATGATCCCTTCTTGAAGTGGATTGAGCACTTTCCGCAGAGAGTAACTTGGCATGATTTTATCCCTCCCACCCGCCTCCATGAGTTAGACCTTGTGATTTTCGATGATATGATATATTCTCTAACCCATGTTATTTTTGTGCTTAACTTATCACTGTTTTGGTTTATGATGAAGCACAAAGGCAAGTATTATGGGGCATTGCTGGATTGGTTTCATTGGTCGTTTGACTACACTTAACATCCAACCGGCAGGTAAGTACAGGTAAGTAGGCATTTGCATTCATTGTATATACCATTTGCATTTCATATTAGAGTAGTTTGCTTTCACACTTGTACATATGTTTGCTTTCGGTTTTATATATATGAGCTGGGGGTGATATCACCACCCCAAATGATTATTGATAGTTGCTATTGAGATCAAGCAAGTTACAGGTTATGCCAGAGATGTTGAGGTTCTCATGCGCTCTATGGTGAGCACATGTCCTCGAGTTGGAGCCAGATGTTATCCCCGACTTTTAGGGATAACTAGGAGATTATGTCTCGAGGCCCACAGGTCCTAGACATGGAGTACTGAGAGCCAGATCGACTTGAGCGTGGCACTGGAGGGCCCATCTTTTCTTCCTTTCAGCGCCTCCACTTTGTCAGCAGCAACAACAGCATCCATCACCTCGGCTTCGTCCTGTATCTGAGATGGTTCTTGCTCCATGAGGTAATGAGTCTGGGTATCATGGTATGTGTCACTCTGATCCTCAAAACCTCTGAATATGTGCATCTAGTTCTTTTTGTTTCTAACGGGTGCTTGGATCTTATACTTATCCACTTGACCATGTCTGGGGGGAATGACAGGATGCCCTAGCAAGCTTGTGCCCATAGGTTTTGAGTTGCCACTGGGGGGATTTCTGAAAAGTCATCGTCCACTCCTGTCATATTACCACTTTTTCATCTTACTTCCTGCTCATCCATCCCATTACATTTGTCTGGGCATTGGGTTGGCCAATCATTCAAGGGTTGCACCTTGCCTTGTGGGAAGAAGGGGCTAAAGGCCCAGAAGGTAAAAGCAGCTGGCAAAAGATAAAAGCCTAAAATTAAAACCTCAAGATGCTTCGCCCAAGGATCCCCGAGAAAGCAGTAAAAAGCTTCTCAGCAAGAAACAAGAGGGACCCATAAAAATGATAAAAACAAGACCTAGTCAGAGGATAGGGGTCTCATCACAAGCCAGCCTATTAGGTCCATGGGTACCTAGCAGTATGACACTACTAGCAGTTGGTTACCACGCCAGGGTAGTGGCTCTTGGTTGCATGGCCAAGAGAAAGGGGGTCTCATCACGAGCCAGCCTTCTCATTTCTGTGAAAGTACTTGTGGGTAACACTACCACCACTGGTCACCACGACAGGGCAGTGTCCCTTGATTAGCCTCTTGAAAGAAAAAAGCAATAAAGAAATAAGAATAAAATGGCATGAATGGGCTTGGAAACATTTGCATCCAGGACAGGTGCAACTCGCCTTCTACAAAGGCACCCACAGGTAAGCCTCGCATTTCCCTGCTATCACTGCACCCATTGTCAAGACATCCCTTATCCACCTCGTCTATTAACATGACTTGGATTTGATCTCTTCCGGAAACATCACATTTCCAGTGGACACTAGCACAATAGGACGCTCTGTCACTTCCTCCAAACTTGCATTGCAGATTTGTATAATGTCTTTGAGCACTTGACTGGGTAAAAGGGGTTTTATGCACATGTTTAATAAAATTGATGATTGGATGTGATTGACATTGTTATGATCCATGTGACTTATGAGCCCATGGAAGGCGTATCTGTTGATGTACAGGATCATAACCGACGAACAGGTGTCATATTGGACAGGTACACATGGGGAGATGATTAGTTCAGACCTCCATGGGGCTGAAGAGGCCACCAGATGGATGCTGAGACCCCAGCAGGGGGCAGAGACAGGACAGAGGGGTTTGCACCAGAGAAGAGGAGGACGTTCCACAGAGGCACCCTGGCAGAGCTTTACCTAGGGGGGTTGTGCCCTCTCCACTAGAACGTTGGCCTTGGAAGGCCCATGACATCACCCAGTATGACCATAACGTCATCCAGCATTGTGGACGTTTTGGGAGACAGTTATGGCAGTAGTGGCACGTGTGGCAGCTTGGAGAAGCCCAAGGAGGGCTAACATCTTGCTCCAGGAGGCCTATGCTGCCCTAAAAGGGGCTAACGTCACCCTAGAAAGGGCATGATGTCTCATTATTTGCTTGATTAGGGTTTCATTATGACATTTTAATGTAAAACAGTATTATTGTGTATCTTGGCCTTGTCGGCCTTTTGATGACCTAAATATTAATTAAGGTCATTGGTATAGTATATATTGAGGGTTTTCACTCTCATATTTTGATCATCTTTCACTCACACATTAGTGAGGTCTGAAATTTGTGCCCTATTCTAAGGTTTTGGCTGAAATTTTGAGGCGCACTTGTTGAAGAAGACATTTTCTTGGGATTTTTGGCATTTCTCTTGGTGGAAGGTTGCAGATTTGATTTTCAGCTATCATTGTCTTTATGGTTTAGTAATTTCTACCACTTATATGTCCTACTGATTTCAAATAAGTTTAAGTTGAAATTGTGAAGGGATTTAACATTTATATTGAAGATAATAGGACAGGTTTACTGCTGTAAATATGCATTAATTGCAGTGATTTTGGATCTGGTTTATGCATGAAAAGATTGCCCTCAAGGGATGAAACTTGTTGGCGTATATTTGGTATCTTCACTCTTGGATTGCCTAGTGTATTGGGGTTGATGTGAAGTGAAATATTGCCCGCTGTTTGCTGCTGCAATTTATATTTCAGTTCAACCCTAACACTGATAATTCACAGGGATTAGACCCGTGGAACCTATAAATAGGTGAAATTTCTGAATTTCCAAAGAGACCTTAATTCATAAAATTTCTACACAAGCAGCTGAAGCTGCTCAATTCATGGCTGGTAGCAACACTTGGGTTGGTTGGACATTTCATGGAGCAGCATGGTCTGGAAACACAGCACAACACCCCTGAAAGGTGTTTCTGTAGCCACATCTCCAACAAGAGAATTCTAGACGCTCTTTGGGCAGCTTGAAAATTTCATATGAGAACAGGATGAGGTGCAGACACAAAAACAGACAGTTGAACAAAAGATGCTAAGCCTCCTGCATCCATTGCTCCCTGTAGTTGAAGCCATGGATGTCAACCATTCATGGCAGAATGATGAAACCTTCAAAAGAAGGGTCATCCACAGGATCGAGAGTCAAGATCCTAGTGGAGGACTTCCTGAGTCACCAGAAACCTACTTTCATTGAAGAAACCGTGCTTACTCCATAGGAGAATCACCCAAAGAACAAATGATAATGCTTGATGTATGACGCAACCTGCTCATCACACAAGTCAACTTTGATGTTATGTTTTGTTCTGGAGTCACAAACAATGTATGGGTTGTCAATGTCATATCAGTTTCTAGCAGTGTTACCAACATCATGTCGGCAAAAATATCACCAAGGGTCCGAAAACGAAAATATCGGCAAGATTGGGGAAAATATCAGAAAATGTCGTAAGAATGAAAAAAATACAAAAATATTCAATTTTTTTCAATTTTTTAAATATCTAAAGCGTCAATAACATCAAATAAATGCATTTCCACATAAATATGAAAAGAGAACTGATATATAAGATGTATAAGATGTCTAGTAAACTCAAATACATCACAGATCAACACTGAATCATGTCATGACTTGTGACTCTAAAGCCTCAAAATATCATCAAAAAATATAATAAATCTATCTCATCATCATGAGTCATCTACAATGAAATCAGATAAATAAACAAATGATTCCCTCGGACCCTTTTACGAGCTAAGGTGATGGCTCTAGAAATGGATTTTCCTTTAGAGGAAGAAGGCCTTGGGGCTGGCATTAGACTTTGATGTCCTGTAGAAGAAGCAGGAGTTAGACCCTGGTGTCCTCTACTGGTGCTACTGCCAAGTACAATTCACTTTGTTGGAATCCGTGAAGATATATTCATGTGCATCCATATGAATCCAAACCATTATACACAAATACGCAAAGTTTCTCATGTAAATAGCAAGTAAGGGTGCATATAACCAAAATAGCACCGAGTGCAATCCATATTTGAACCAAAATACATCAACAAAGAGGTTGTAAATGGCCTGTAGACTCTAGAGTCCAAAAAAAATCACATTACAACAAATAACTACATATCATCAAAAGCATTGCCTATATTAGGATCCTCATCATCAGTGTCACCCTCTGAGCATTAAAATAAGATAGAAAAAGCTTAGCATGCCTACTAAGTGATTTTACTTGAGTGAAGGGTACATTTTTACTAAGGTCATGACAGAAGAATTCAACAATCAATGCCACCAACATCGACGTACATAGAGGACTTGGTGCTCTTGACTAAATGCCAATTCCATACCCTCATACATTATAGAATCTAGTGAAATGTTGCAATACTGCGAATCTTGAAATCCTGAAAACCATTAAGTCTGTTGAATTTTGAAAGGGACCTAAAATTCTACTTTCTCCGTATGAAGTTCAATGATGTTGGAACCACTCTCAAACACCCTAAAGCAATTAATGGTAATGTTAAAAATTTAAGTAAAAGGATGAAAGTGACACTCTGTCACTTTCATCCTTTTACTTTAAGAATTTAATACTACCATAAATTAGTAGATTACTAGCCTCTTTCCGTTTGTGAAATGACAAAAAAAATCTAAGTTTTGGGCTCTTGCTCGCCTCTTGCTCCTTTGCTCTCCAAACCCCACACTCAGTTTGCAAAATGACACTTTAAAACCCAAAAATTGGCTTTTAATTCGTGACTGTCTATGGCCCTGCGACATTTTTCATCGACTCGCAATATTATCGCGCTATTTTCGAAAATATCACGATATTATTGCCGGAGGAAAATATCGCGATATTTTTGGGCGATAATATCGTCAACCCTCAAAATGGCAATAATATCACAATGTCAGCGATATTATCGCGATGTTGGTAACACTGGTTTCTAGGTCTCTTATTTCGAAATGCCAATGCATAGGGTAGACAGTTTATCCCATAACTAGCTGTGAATTTTGTTTTATACCTATAGCATTATGCATCCTACCATTTGGACTATATCGGATCTTTCCCTAGAGAGAGATTATATATAAATTAAAAGCTTTATTCATTAACAAAAGATTAAGGAGGGTTTGATCAATGATGTGATGTTGGTTTTTTAAAATCTCATATATGGCTGAACAATTTAGTTATGAAATTACTTAGCTCAATTTTCTTTTCATGGGATAAAATATCTCAAAAAGAATTACAATTTCAGATATTTTTGAATTATTTTCTAATAAGTTCACGGGCTAGGAAATCTAGGAGTAAGAGCTTTTCATCCCCTATGCCTTGTATTTTACAAATTGTACATGTTCTTTCTTCCCAAGGGGCTCTGGGTTGTGTCCACCATCCAGTTTCATCATGTAGGTTGTTTGAATTTGTCCTAATTTTTGCAATGTTGCTCTTCTTTGTCCAGCTTGTTACTTCGGTTGGGTAGTTCTAGTTCTCTAGGTTAGAGTTGATCGTCTATTTGAAGTAAAAAAGTCTTTTCTTGAATTTTGTATTGTCTTATATTCATGTTTTTTATATAAGCCTTGATGTTATATATGTCTTTGATCTAGAGATCTAAGCACCAAAACCATACTCCTATATGTACTTCTTTAAAGAATAACAAGTAATTTAAAGCTCAAAACAAAGGTATTTTAGAGGAGTTAGACTTGTAAGTTTTGGTAATTCCTTCCACATTTCAGAGGGTAGATGATTCTTGCATGTATCTTTCTTAATGGACTAACTGTATAGTTGAAGACAATAGTGCAACAATAGCCATTACAGATCACTGATATGGAATAAGAACCTATATGCAACAATAAGCGGACAACGTATGTGGAGGACATAAAGATGTTGTAATATCATTAAGATTTGCACTACATCATTCAGGGTTTAGTCTCCTATTCAATATCATTACTCAGCTAGGAATGATTCCACAGACCATGCTAGATTTTGGGGTAGCTTGGACAAGTACTTATGCATTGGCAGTGCCTAGCATGCAGAATTGTTCGAGCAACACTCTCTAGATAGTAACTTTGTAAAGTGTTTTTATAAAGTGGCTTTTATTTAATGACTAAAGTGACTTTTATAAAGTTGAGTGAGTTAAGTCATCTCAATGAGAGATTAAGTCACAGTCGTTGATCTCAAGAGATCAAGATCAGATCTTTATCATTGATCACTTTGGAGATAGGGTTTTAGTCATTCGAAGTTATAAAAGCAGATCTAATGAGAGTGAGAGGTATACAATGAGTGCATAGGAGCAAGGGGGAGTCTTGCTCATGTACTTGTGTCGCACATTGTGTGAGGAGGTGAGAGAGACACATACACAATGTGAGAGATTCATAGAGAGTGTGAGGGTGTGAAAGACACATTGAGCTGAGAGGAAGAGGGTGATTTGGCTGAGGAAGAGGGCGAATTTGTAGCTGGAGGAAAGGCTGATTTTTCAAGGCCGAAAAAGCGGGGCCAAAAAAACATGATCGATTTTTTAGGGCCGAAAAAGTGGGGTTGAAAAAACATGACCGGTTTTTTAGGGATGAAAAGTAGGGTCGAAAAAGCAGCAGAAAAGTGGGCCAAAAACACAGGACCAATTTTTTACGGCCAAAAAAGCAGGCGGCTTTTGTTGGGCTGTAAGAAATTTATGAATTAGCGGTTGTAATTTTTTCTTCTCAATCCTCTCACTTACTGGTTTTCCCTTCAGGGTTTTTTCAGGGGCATTGCCCAGAAATATCTGAGTTCAAATGTGAGTGATGTTTATGATTCCGCTATCATTTTTATGGTTTATTACTGAGTTGTAGGTTAACTGCATAATTCTGAAATTTATATCAGCAAAGTAAATTTCTAAGTTTAGTAATTATTGGCATTAATCTCAATGACTGAGTAATAGGAAAATTTGACATGGTATCAGAGCGGGGCTGAAAAAACGGTGCTAAAAAAGCAAGCCCGGTTTTTTAGAGCCAAAAAAACTGAACCAAAAAAGCATGTCGCTTTTGCTGGGTTGTAAGAAATTTCTAAATTAGTTGTTGTATTTTTTTCTTCCTCTGAAGCCAATAAAATCCTCTCACTTACTGGTTTTCCCTTCGAGGTTTTTCCAAGGGCATTGCCCAAAAATATATGTGCTCAAATATGTGTGTTGTTTATGATTCCGCTGTCATTTTTATGGTTTATTACTCAGTTGTAGGTTAACGGCATAATTCTGAAATTTATATCAGCAAAGTAAATTTCTAAGTTTAGTAATTATTGGCATTAATCTTAGTGACTGAGTAATAGAAAAATTTAACATGGTGTATCGGAGTTCAGCTTCTGAAGTACAGAAGGAGCGAAGATACTTTGTTGTGCAGATCAGGGAGTGAATCAACAAAGGAGGATGTGTGACCAGAAGTGTGTGGGAAACAGAGCAGCAGACTCAAATGGCCAGTGCAAGATTAAGGTTTGAGGATAGGCTAGATGGTGCCTCAAATTTCTGTCCTTGGAGGGAGTGTATCGGCTTGGTACTGGAGGAGAATGGACAGTTGGAAATTGTTGAAGGCAAAGTGGCAGCCCCTGTTGATCCAGTACAACTAGCAGCTCACAACAAGAAAGATGTCAAGGCCAGGAGGATAATTTTGGATGGAGTCAAGGACCACATTATTCTTCATTTGTCTGGCAAGAAGACAACGAAGGACATGTGGGAGGCCCTAGTGAAGTTGTACCGGTCTGACAACCAGAGAAGGAAGATGTTGCTTAGAGAGAAGCTGAGAAGCATGAAGATGGTCAAGGGAGAGTCGGTGGTCACTTACCACACAAAGTTCACTCAGATCAGAGATGAAATGGCAGTTGTGGGAGAGGCAGTGGACGAGACTGAGTTGGTGAGGACAGCCTTGAATGGCTTCACCAAGCAGTGGGAAGTATTTGTCCGTGGAGTGGTGGCTTGGGAGAAGCTCCCTGATAGCTCCCTGATTGGGAGAGATTATGGGATGACTTCAAGAGGAGCTGAGACTTGATGCCACTCAGGCTAGGCAGTCAAAGAGTGAGGAGGAAGAGAATGTGGCTCTTCATGCGAAGAAGGGCAGTGGAGCGGCAGGTTCCAGAGACATGGGCAAAGTGAAATGCTTTGCATGTCACAAGACTGGCCACTATGCCAACCAGTGTCCCAAGAAGAAGAAGGAGGCAGAGGTTGCAGCCACAGCATCTACTGAGATGGATGCGTTTGTAGAGAAATTCGAGGATGAATTTTCTCTAGTCACTTCTCTTTCGAGCAACAGCGTTGCAGAGTTAGAGGACAGTGAAGTATGGTTGGTGGACAGTGGATCATCTCGCCATATGACGGGAATGAGGTCGGTGTTCCTTAGTGTTTCAGAAACGGGCTCAGACTTGCATGTGAGCAGTGGGGCTAGCACCATGTATGCAGTGAAGGGGGTTGGATGCGTCAGATTCTAGCTAGAGTCAGGTGGTTCTCTGGAGGTGGCCAAGGTGATGTTTGTCCCAAAGCTGAAAGTAAATCTGCTCTCAGTATCAGCCTTAGAGGATATGGGGTATGAAGTGGCATTCGTTGATGGATAGGTGTTCATAGGTTCAGTGAGAGTGGATACCCAAGATGTAGCAGCGAGGGTTGGCATCAGGGAGGGTTTGTTGTACAGGGTGATGAGATAGCCTGTAGTGGGGTCCAAGGGGATCTTGGATTGTAAGATCAGATCAGAGTGCAGCGAAGGTAGCAGGAGGGTCTTCCAGTTCAAAGGGAGCAGCTACAACAACAGATTTGATGGGGTCATAGATTGATCCAGGAGGAGGTTCTTCCAGAAGTACCTTCCTCACTAAGAGGCAATGTTAGCTTTTGGGGTAGCTCGGACAGGTACTTCTGCATTGGCAGTGCCTAGCATGCGGAAGTGTCCGAGCAACACTCTCTAGCTAGTAACTTTGTAAAGTGTTTTTATAAAGTGGCTTTTATTTAATGACTAAAGTGACTTTTATAAAGTTGAGTGAGTTAAGTCATCTCAACGAACGATTAAGTCACAGCGATTGATCTCAAGAGATCAAGATCAGATCTTGATCATTGATCACTTTGGAGATAGGGTTTTAGTCATTAGGAGTTATAAAAGTAGATCTAAGGAGAGTGAGAGGTACACAACGAGTGCGTAGGAGCAAGAGGGAGTCTTGCTCATGTACTTGTGTCACACATTGTGTGAGGAGGTGAGAGAGCCACATACACAATGTGAGAGACTCACAGAGAGTGTGAGGGTGTGAGAGACACATTGAGTTGAGACAAAGAGGGTGATTTGGCTGAAGAAGAGGGCGAATTTGCAACTGGAGAAAAGGCCAATTTTTCGGGGCCGAAAAAGAAGGCCTCTTTTGATGGGCTGTAAGAAATTTTTGAATTAGCTGCTGTAATTTTTTCTTCCTCTGAAGCCAATAAAATCCTCTCACTTACTAGTTTTCCCTTCGGGGTTTTTCTAGGGGCATAGCCCAAAATATCTGTGTTCAAATATGTGTGTTGTTTATGATTCCGTTATCATTTTTATGGTTTATTACTCAGTTGTAGGTTAACTGCATAATTCTGAATTTATATCAGCAAAGTAAATTTATGAGTTTAATAATTATAGGCATTAATCTCAGTGACTGAGTAATAGAAAAATTTAACAGACCAAAGGCATTGACAAAAAAGAAAGTCGTTATCTTTGCAATTAGAGAGACCATTGAAGACCACGAGAAAATATAATTACAAGGACTACTCATATGCCTGAACTTTATGTAATTATAATTTTTCTTTGAGAAAAACAATTAGAGTTTGGCTCGCATTGAAATGTATTACTAGCACTTGACTTCTTACTAGTCTTACAATCTCTTGTTGAACATGACATTTCAAATGCATGAATTTTCATAATCTTTGGACTTCTTGGTTCATGTTTGACTTCTGCACAGAATGTACACACATTGAGATCTCATGAATAATAAAAGTGGCACAAAGGGTAGCATGATATCTTAAAATCATGGAAGAACATAGATTCAAATCCCATTTGAAAGATGAAGTTAATAGTAAGATTGAAAGATAAAAAAGAATGTAATATAGTCTATAGTTTCCAATGATTAAATATATCAGATTGATTGATTTCCAAATGTAATGTTTGTTTTTTTATAAACAACAAATTCTCAAAAGAAACATGAAGCATTTTTCATTTTCAAGTCAACAACTGTGATTGTGTATTTTATGATAAGTGTACAACCTAAATCTAAAGGTGTTAAGCAAAGATGTTAAAGCATAAAAAGATGGGGACAAGAGACATGATTTTAATTTACCTTGCTGATCTGAGAGGATAAGAGTTGATATAGGTGCCAATGGATAGATGTGTATGGTTGCCTCCAATGCCATAATGATCCCATAGTATTAGGCAAAATTGTTGGTTTGGGTTCGAACCAAATAGAGGCCATCCTTGAGGATAATAAGACCTTGGAAATAGATAATGGTCCATTTGTATGTTGAGATAGTTTGTAGCAGGCATGGTCAATAGAGGCTATCCAATGACACAATCCATACGAACAAGACTCGTGAGGCTTCTGAGTATTCAGCGTCTACTTGGCTTATAGCTAAAATACAAGCCAAATTTACTCAAGAAGTACACACTGGGTCAAACTTGGTCGAGTGCCAAGACTCAATAAGTTTAGCCGAGACTCACGAATTTATCAGGACTCGCCAACTTCAATAGACTGACTCAGCTGGTGGCATGTAAAACCCAAAAGTGATGAAAAAACCCTCATTCTTCACCAATTATCATTATGTTTTAACTTTTTCCTTGGGGGAAGAAAACGCCGGATAAAGCCATATGCATGCATATTGCAGCCAGATTCAGACTGTTTTCGAGGATTATCAATCGATGTGGAAGGGAAAAATGCAAGGAAGTTGATTATTTGGGAAAGACCTTCTTTCATGATTTACTCATGCCATAGTTCATCGTCCATGGTGTTTGAACTTTGAAGTTGACTTACAGTCCAAAATAAACTTTTCTACAATATCAAATAACTATTTGAACTTTGAAATGTATGTAAACTTTCACGTTTACCTAGTTAATTTACACGCCTTTATATTCATTTTGATGTCTATGAAGAACATTTGTCGTGAAATAGAAAATCTTTCTTTTCTTGTGAATTTTTAAGTATTTTTCAAGTTTTCTATTTGCAGAGTTGCGTATTTCCCAAGTCTGAGCCATACTCTTACTCTTCGTCTTGCCGAGCCGATCCCAATTCTGAATTGTGTGACTTTGTAACAAGATAGATTACTTTCTAATGATTTTCTGCAATCACCGTCAGCTAACATTCCAGCTGATATGGTTCATCATATGTTATTAACTTATTTCACTTTGAATGAAATTCCTGCCTAAATAATTTGAATGCAAAATTTAGACAGCAACAATTTCCCAATATAAGAGAAGAGCTTTGGGCATGGTGAAAAAGAACAGAAACATGTGACTCTTCAAAACAATCTCCTATGAACAAGCTAAGAAAAAAGTGTAAGCACCAAACAAACAGTCAAATGTATGCAAAGTACCTTGGCTGAAATTCCCAAACTTCAACTAGCTCATTTCCATGGCTGTCGTTCCAGCGCACTTTCCGTCTCCCATTCAATTCTTGCTCTTGCTCTGTAATGGCAGAGGGCGTCCTGTTTCCCCCTCTACCTGAAAGCAAAGAGTCATTCAAATCCTTCTCTCTTCTGCCATCTACAACTTGTTGCGTCACTGTCGCTGTCCTGCTTAAATATTCTTGCCCAGGATGCTGCTGCTGCTGTGAGCTCTGAGATATCAGTGGCTTGTTAGCATCAACACCATTATGAGAAACAGCCACCTGCTTGTTTGCACAAATACCATTGACAGAGTGCTTGGATTCGTCTCTCAAGAAAGCATTGTGGGCATCGAGAGTCCGAGGAGCCACCAAGCCCGCCACAGGTGCCATCTATTCATTCCCGTCGTTACAAGAAGAAGCTACCTGTGAAAAACAGTCCAATTCTTCCTATTTTCTTTCAACAGATGCAGCAAGGCACAAGTTCGAAGTCTCCTCCAAAATCCCAAGTGTCTCCCAGCCAATCCATTCACCTCTCCTCCAAAATCTGCCAATAACGTCGAAATCAGTTTATATTAATCGAAAAATAAAACAATTTCACAATCTTGCAAGGATTCAACCTCCTTCCGAGCTGCCATGTGGGTGTGCAACGAGGAATAAGGATTAATTCCTACAGGATCATGCTGGACTAATTCCAACCATTTACTACTACCATAAGAGACCATGGATTGGAATCAGTTACTTGAAATGGCTGAAATTTACCTGAACATAACAGTAGAAGGCCTCATCATATTGGTTCCATGCAAAACTGGTACTGAAATTTACCTTAAAGGAAAGGATTCGGGACCTTTTTTTTCCAAGTGAACTGGATCTGGAGCTAAGTGTAGTGTGGCAATCACAAGAAATGAATCAATAATCATGATCATATGTATGTGTGCATGGGTATTTACCAACCTGGATTTCTATTGGGTAGATCGATGTTATCACTGGCCAACTACGCGGCACCAAACCCTCGCCGCCTGTTCTTCGACAGAATCGGAAAAACTCTCGAAGTTAACGGGGCCTCAATGTCCACACTCTGGTCGGTGTGAAAGGGCATCCGTTCCCCACAATACATGCAATTAATTTCAAATATCAAATATTTGTGTGCGGAATTAGTGTTTTTTTGGATTTTTTTATATCTGTGTGGGGAAGTAGTGTTTTTTTGGATTTTTTAAAATTGTTTTTTCTTACTGTGAATTCCAAAATCGGTGGCGATTTTTAACTGGGCGTAATCTACACGGTAGTGAAAAATGTAGTTCTGGTTGGAATTTGGTAAATAAAAAAATTTGTGATCCGAAATTCGTTGTTTAGATTGTAATTTTGACATTTTATTAAAAACTTATAGATTTTTAGATTACAACTGTAAATGAATGATTAGAAAAATGTACTTTTGGTTGGAATTTGGTAAATAATAAAATTTGTGATCGGAAATTAGTTGTTTAGATTGTAATTTTGACATTTTATTAAAAAGTTTTAGATTTTTAAATTACAGATGTAAATAATGATTAGATCACAATAATTTTGATTAATAAAATTAATAATTCTAAATTTTAGTGAATAAATAATGGAAAAAAAATTAAAAAAGAAAAAATATATATAAATATAAAACATTTTAGTTAGCTTTTAACTGATATTTTCTTAATTTCTATTTATAAAAAAATGTTATAATTAGTTGACTATTATTCAATTTTATTATTTTTTATATACAGTACTTAAAAGAGATTTTCAAACTCTTTAGTTCAGGTTATTAGTTCAATTAATATAGTGAATTTATCTTGTTTGTTTTCTGATTTTATTGGGGCGAGATTAGTAATTAGGACTGATGGTTTAAGCCACTTATCATATATGAATAATAGAAAAGTATTCAAAAAGTAATGATTTACCACACTTACCATCCATGAATCCATGAATCATAGAAAAGTATTCAAAGATTTTCTTAAAAAAAATTCTAATACTCTTTAATAAAAATAAAATCCTACTAAAATATCATCCAAAAAAACATCATAATCTAACATAACATGCTTCTCTTAAAAAGCAAACACTCTCATGAAATCATAATCAATAAAAAAAAAAATTATACAAGTCATTGTTCTCCTAAAATTTTATAAAAAAAACATTGTTCTCCTTTTTTTTAACCAACCAATTTAGAATGAATACTACTTAACTCTTCTCTTAGCAAAAAAAACATTACAATAGTAATAGAATCTGGTTTCATCCAATGAACAAAGTACTTCACTCATATCTAGGTCAAAATCCATATAAAAGGGAATCTGGTTTCATCTAATGAACACTCAGCTCATCATGTAATTGGAGAAGAAAATAAAAAGGTAAAAAGAATCAGTATATATAGCAAGTTTTTCAGTTAAAGGGGTTTAGATTAAAATTGAACTAAATGAATGTATAGTTAATGGCATGAACGGATATCACATAAAGTAAAGTTTAGTAGCGAAGATTTTATAGATGGAGGAAAACTTAATTTTAAGATAAAAATAATAAAATGGATATTTTAAAACTAAACGAAAACAAAGGACTAGAGGAATAATAAGTAGTGAATAAGAAAAATAAAAAATCTAAAATAATATTATTTACACATATAAGTACTGGCATAATGAAAAATAAATAAAGTATGAAAAACTAAAATAATATTATTTACACATATAAGTATTGGCATAATGAAAAATAAATAAAGTATGAAAAAAAATATAAAGTTAAGATATGCGATATAAAGTTTTATAAATGGTTGATAGAAAAGAGAATAATATAAAAGAAAAAAATCTAAAATGAAAAGTAAGGATCAGAAACAAGCAATTGAGATAAATGATAAAAGACATAAATAAGTAAGAAAATGATAAAAGATAAGGAAGATAGGAAGTATTATTGTTAAATCATGGAAAGATGAGAAGTTAGAAGAAAAGGAAGGAAAGAAGGAAAAATAAAAACACAAAAAAAAATATTAAAAATATTGTGAAGGAGAAGAAAAAAGAACAGATATAACATAAAAAAAAAAAGGAAGAGAAAATAGAGAAAACAATTCAAAAGATGTAAGTAACAAATTCTAGTGATAGAAAAGGGGGAAGAAAGTATGGAAATGTTGAAGATGGAACAATTTGAATTACGAAGATTTTTATAATTTAGTAGTCCATAGATAGTTGACTTCTAATTATTTTCATTTATGTTATTCACATAGTTTTCAATTTTAATAATTTTATTTTAAGTATTGATTATTTGATAAATATTTCCTTATATAAGGAATAATAGTTATATAAAGAATAATAGTTGAATATTTAAATTTATGAAAAAATATCAATTAATAAATAACATTCATAGAAAATTGATTGTTAATAAATGGCATTCACAATAATTATATAAGTTTAAAAAAAACAAAAAAAAAAATGGTTTTAGTTACATTAAAGTCTCATAAATAATTAATTATAATATAAACTAGTTTCAATCTCATTTTTTACTCTTAACACCTTCCCTTTATAATAAATACTAAATATACTATTTTAATTTATGAAAAATTATTAACAAACAAAATTAATTATTAATATAAGAAAAAAAAACTATTTTACCAATGTTTTGTTACCAATATTTTTTTCCAGAAGAAAAGTAACACAATTATATTAAGTAAATATATATATTTTTACAATACGCTAGTAGTTGTATAACATAGCCCAAATAAGGTACAGCAAATCAAAACAAGCACTATACCAATATTGTGCAAATGAAGAGGAACAAAACCCCCCCAAAAAACTAACAACAAGGAGACTGTCCATAACAGGACACAAAATATCTCCAATACAGAACTTCCAATAGTCCTGAAAATACTGAAACAAGTCCTACAATATAGACTCTGATGGATAATCAAAACAAAAAGAGATCAATAGAGATAAAAGTTGAAAGGATTCATCCATCAATAGATATTCTAGTACCCTCCATACCATCTGACCACTTATGAAGCACAATATATCTGTTTGGTTCACTTAGTGCTCTTTTTTATTGTTCATCCGCAGCCATGTTGAAATCACGAAAGATATGATAAAAGTTTGTTTCTACAAACTTTCCCTTTAATAAGTTGATTCTCTATTTCCATCCTTCCAAGGCACTAACCGTGAGGTTACCTTTTTTATTTAACCAGTTTAGAATAACAGATGAGTCACCAAGTCCCTGAAGCTTTTGAATGGAGAGATATTTTGCAATATGTAAGGTTGCCCAAGCTCCCATTAATTCAGCCTTTGTGTTTGTACCCGCTCCACAATTTACGAACCATTTGTATGTTGTTGATGCAGAAAGTTTAATAATACCCCCAACACCGCAACATCTCCCATCCGCTTGGGCCGCTCCATCAAAGAACGCTATTGGGTACTCAAGTGTATCTGCATTCAAACAGGGACGTGTGCATGGATTCTTATGCTTGACTTCCGGTTTATGGTAGTTACTAAGAGATTTAATAACTACCGAAGAGATTGATGGCTCCTTCCCATCAAATATGGTCGTGTTTCTCTCTAACCAAATGTTCCAGCAGGTGTATGCTGCAAGGCTGGGAGATTCTAAATTTGCCTCAGACCAGTTTGCTAAACAATCACTCAGATTATTCCCATTCCAGCTATGATCAATATTTTTGTTTTTTTTAATGTTCATTCAGATTGCTCTTGTAAAGGAACATAAAATAAATAGATGAGAGCAATCCTCATCCTCCTTTTTACATAAATGACACCACCCTGGACCATTCCAACCCCTGTGTTGAATATTTTTCCAAGTCATTATCTTGTTATTGACAGCGAGCCATAGAAAAAGTTTTAACTTTTGTGAAATATTCCATTTCCACATTTTAATTCTCCATCTGGTGATCACTGGGAGGTTTTGTGTTGATAGAAGTGCCTCATATACATTCTTTATTGTGAGAACACCTGATGTCCCCCCTGTCCATATCAGTTCATCCATATTATATGTAGCTACCACTCCAGCTGCTTGTAGAGCCCGCCTGAATTGTTGCCATTCCATAGATAGTTCACCTGTTAACCTCAAATCCGCATTATCTATCCAATTTAACGAGAAAGTGCCGTGATCCTGATTTTTCCAAACCTATACCAGCACAAAGATATTCTTATGATTGAGCACACCAATTAGCTGAAAAGATAAATACAAGGAGGGTCCAAGACCCAGAATGTTGTCCCTATCCAAGCCCACATCAAGTCTCGATCCAGATTTCCAACTGATCCAATTCGTGATCAAATGTACTGACTTTACAAGGCTAACCATATTTTAGATGTTGTCAAATAATAAAAAGTGGCGGATCTAAGCCAATTACTTACAGTGCTGAAGGGAAAGTATTTTCATTTTAATACTCTATGGGAAAGTATTTTCATTTTAATACTCTATGCCAGATACCCAGTTTTGTTATGACTCTCCACAAGGTCGATGCAGCCAAAGCCTCAAAACTTACGTATAAGAAAACATTTACTAGAATTTCCAACACGATGATGACTGTGATATATTTGTTTAAGTTGTAAGGTCATGTTGTTTAAGTTACATGAGCAGTGACGTTACATTCAGAAATGGTCATGGGCTAAGTACCACGTGTCATTTCTATGTAAATTATCAACATCAGTAAAGAATGTTGCTTTTTCTATGTAAATTATCAACAAAGAATGTTGCTTTTCTCTCTATTATTAGTTCAACGAATCTTTAGAATATTTTAAAGTACATTAGTTGTCCATGTTTTAAAAAGGCAAGATAAGTGATAAGTATGTACTTTTCCTATATATATAATTTATTTTCTTATAAATAATTATATCTAATTAAATTAGATTAATGAGATTGCATTGAAATGACATTAAAAGGGGAAAATAATGTTTAAATTGATTTTAAAATGAAATGATATTAAAAAATGAAAAGTAATATTTAAATTGAATTTAAAATGAGGTGAGTAGATATATTGAGATTTGGTTTAAGGAGAGAAAAAGAATACATATATAAGATTAAACTTTGGCTAAGGTATATGAGGAAAGATGAAGGAGTGGTATTTCTTAACATTTTAGGTTAGTGACTACAATTGTTAATATAATAGACATTATTTTTATTTTTTTTACATTGACACTAATTAGGGAGCAAGATCTTTATCATCAACTTGGAGTGAGTTATTAAAAGATGATCATCTCAATAAGTCTAAAAGATTGATAATAGAATATTTTGTGACCAAATCAATGTGAGGACCCACTATAGGAGAATCGTGATTCTCAATGATGATGGGGGCAATAGGATCCATCTCACTCATTGTATTAATGATGGTGTAAAGGAGAGGTAGCAAGGTCAAGCAACATGATAGGGGACAAGATGACAAGGTAAATTAATGATCCAGAATCGGATCTAGAGCCAAGATGGGGCTCAGAAAGGCTTAAAAATCAAAGTGCTCTGAATCTCTTCAAAACGGATGTGTGTGTAGGCCTCGACGTTACGAACCCAACGCAACTTGAACGGACTCAAACGGACGTTGTATGACCAAGATATCGTGATCTGTTCATTTTGTCAAACATGCAAAATTTAATGACTGTACAGTCCGTATAGTGCCACGTGGTAGATGACTGTACAGGTCGTACGATCGTACAGTTGACGTGGCAGGGTACAGTTGGCGCTGACATGTCAGCATCTAGAGGTGACACATGGCATATGACCGTACAGTGTGTTGACATGGCAAGTGTGTTGATTGGGCGTATCGACTAATGACGTGTCGGACAGGTGGACCAATCAGAGTGTGACACATGTCACCATTGCAAGGGTGACACATGGCACATTCGTAAGGTGGACGTGGTAGGTCCGTACGACACATGGCAGGGCCATATGACATGTGGAAAGTACAGTGGCGTGTGACAGGGGTAGACACATAGGCATTACATGGACCAGTCATCGTTTGACACTTAGCGTTATTGGGCGAATAACGTGGTGCCACATGGCACAGTTATGGGCTGCCATGTGGCACCCATTTATTTGTTCATCGGTTTTGGCAAAAGTATTAGACTTTGTGAGGTTTGAACCCGCGACCTCGGACATGGGCGGAAGCGACTTGGCAAGGCCAGGCTAGCCAGCCCGCCCTCACTATGGGTTTTAACTGTAAAGGGTTTCATATATATTTAAGTTTTGCATATGGTTCAAACGAGCGGAGTAAGGGCTGGGGCCTAGCCCCAACCCCCGACATGTGCATGCGACCATTGCCATAGAACCACAGTCCACACTCTCGTGTTTGGCGCGGAATATATGAGAGTCCAACCCTCGATCGTAGAGGAATGTGCATGTGACCGACCTACATTTATGTTAGCGCGGATGTGGATAAGGGATAGCCCCCGGTTTTTTGTGCTTATGCATATGACCCGGTGTTAACAGTTAGTGCGGATATGGTTAGCGCCCGATTGGTCGGGCTAGCCCGCCAACCAAGGCGCTAGACTAGGGGCTACACCGTCGAGGAGCCAGTTCAATTGTTTCGCGCATGGAGGGAACAACACTTGGCTATATGCGCCATCACCATAAGACCATGGTCAAGATAGCAGGGGGGAAACACACAATCTCTAGCGCTTGTCCACATGGAGGCGCCCATGTGACCAGGAGCGCCTAAGAAAGGGGGTTGCGCCCAATTTATTTGCATATAATGGGTTTTTACACTATATGATATGATTTTTTTTATTGATTTTCTTAGCAGATTTGTGGGATTTTGCCCATTTTTGGAGGATCTTGGGCCCTTTTTGAGGCCAAATCTTGGGGGGAAGTTGGGAGATGGTTACCAACTTCAGGCCTATATAAACCAGAGACTCTTAAAGCCATGTGGGGAGGTTCAGAGCAGGTTTATGCTGCAGAAATCTTGAGCCAAATCCATTGTCATGCAGGGAAGCTATTAAGTAGCGCACCTTTGTGGGCCATTTCTGGGAGCTTCGTTCATCTGATTTGGGTGCCGTCAGTGTTGATGGGTTCTTGAGATCTAGTAGAACACGACTAGCTCGTTGTTGTAATCCATTGGCACTTTCATGATGTACTTGAAAATATTTGAAGAGAAATAAGAAAGCCCACTGAGATAAAGGCCCGGAGATGTAGGCGAGATTGTCGAACTCCGTTATCACATTGGTGTTTATGGTTTGTTGTCTTCATGCTTATGTTCATATCTGTATAATGTTTAATGGTTTATATGATTACTCTTTCATTCTTCCTCTTTCAGTAATTTCCTAAATGGTAAAACAACACATGCATAATAACTCAACCATTGTCGTTTAAAAGATCTTTTCGGATCAAGTGGTGTCAGAGCTAGTTGATAGTTGGAATTTGAGTTTGCATGTTTACCAGGGAAAATCTCATCTCAGTTGGGAAAATGGCATCTAAAGAGGGAATTTCTCAAGATGAGAAGGATATGTGAGCTACTCTCTTTGCCATGTCCGAGATGGTGAAAGTGTTGTATGAAGATTACTTGGAACGAAAGAGATCTTGTCAAGTGAAATATTCAAAGAACAACAAAGACAAAGAAGAATTGAAGGAATTACCTTCTACATCTGTTTCAGAAAACATCTATGAGGTATGCAGTGGAGGTCATTCATCAATTTTGCATAGATCCCATCAAGATGTTTCTTTTGGTGCATTTGAAAAACATACAAAAGGTGTAGGTTTGAAATTGCTAACCAAGATGGGATATGAAGGAAAGGGCATTGGAATCAAAGGCCAAGGTATCGTTAATCCCATAGAGGTTGTGGAAATACCTTGTTATTTAGGATTGGGATATGGCGAAGAGGAGACTGGATCATCCTCCAAGATGGGTTCCAAAACATTGGAAGCAAGTGATGCTTCAAGTGGCCGGCCTAAGTCATTGCAGGAACACTTCACGAAAGGGTATGGCGTATCACTCCTTGATGGTGATAGTGAATGCAAATCATCTCCAAAGAAAAGTGAAGATCAACAAGGAAGGTATAATGGTCATGATTTTTCCAATTCTCTTTTTTATTATAAAAAGCATAATCATGTAATCTGAAACTTGTGGAATATGTATCCTTGTACTTTTTGTCATTCACCTAAGCATTGTGTTGCCAAGTGTTGGAAGAGACAATCTTTGTACAAGAAGTTTATGTTGACCAGGAAGGAGACACGACATAAAGACTCAACTCCAAAACGGAAGAAAGAGAAGGGAAAACAAGTCTGGATGCCAAAAACTCACTGCACTTATTGCAACAGGGGTGGACATCAAAAGGATAAATGTTGGAAGCTTAATCCGGAGCTTTGTCCAAAGAAGGACAAAAGGATTGTGCATGTACTCACGAAGGAAGAAGGATTACCGACGAAGCAAGAGGAACACCATGAAGGAAAGAAACCAGCCACTTGGTTTTTCCAGAAGTGGATGTCACATCTTCATTGTATTTTGCTTCCATTAATGTAATCACACATGTTGAAATGATGACCTGTTATAACATCATTTTTGTACAATGTAGTGTGTTTTTTTTGTCCTTATGAGTATGTAATCAGTAAGGTTCATTTTGTAACCTTTTGGAGGACCAAAAGGTCTTTAGTGGGGAGGTGTGATCCAGAGCCAAGATGGGGCTCAGAAAGGCCTAAAACTCAAAGTGGTCAGAATCTCTTCAAAACGGATGTGTGTGTAGGCTTCGACGTTACGAACCCAACGCAACTTGAATGGGCTCAAACAGATGTCGTATGACCAAGATATTTTGATATGTTCATTTTGCCAAACATGTAAAATTTGATGACTGTACAGTCCATACAGTGCCATGTGGAAGTTGATTGTATAGTACGTACGACCATACAATTGACGTGGTAGAGTACAGTTAGTGCTGACATGGTAGCATCTAGAGGTGACACATGGCAGCTAATCATACAATGACGTGGACAGTGTGCTAATTGGGTGTATGGGATAATGTGTCAGATAAGTGGACCAATTAGAGTGTGACACATGTCACCACTACAAGGGTGACATGTGGCACGTTCGTACGACGAACATGGAAGGGTCGTACGACATGTGGCAGGTACAGTGGCATGTGACAGGAGTAGACACGTAGGCATTACATGGACCAATCATCGTTTGACACTTAGCGTTATTGGGTGAATAACGTGGTGCCACGTGGTCCAGTCCTGGGCTACCACATGGCACCCATTTATTTGTTCGTCTATTTTGGAAAAAGTATTGGACTCTATGAGGTTTGAACCCACGAACTCGGGCATGGGCGGAAGCGACTTGGCAAGGCCAGGCTAGCCAGCCCGCCCTCACTATGGGTCTTAACCATAAAGGGTTTCATATATATTTAAGTTTTACATATGGTTCAAATAGGCAGAGTAAGGGTTGCGGCCTAGCCCCAGCCCCCGACATGTGCATGCGACCATTGCCATAGAAACACAGCCCACACTCTCATGTTTGGCGTGAAATATATGAGAGTCCAGCCCTCAATCGCGGAGGAATATGCCATGTGATTGGCCTGCATTTGTGTTAGCGCGGATGTGGATAAGGGATAGCCCCCAGTTTTCGACGCTTCTGCATATGACCCGGTGTTAACAGTTAGCGCCCGGTTGGTCGGGCTAGACTGGCGACCAAGGCGCTAGACCAGGGGCTACACCGTCGGGGGAGCAGTTCAACTGTTTAGCGTGTGGAGGGAACAACACTTGGTCATATGTGCCATCACCATAAGACCAAGGCCGAGATAACAGGGGGCCAACACACAATCTCTAGTGCTTGGCCACATGGAGGCATCCATGTGACTAGGAGCACCTAAGAAAGGGGGTTGCGCCCAATTTATTTGCATATAGTGGGTTTTTACACTATATGATATGATTTTTTTATTGATTTTCTCAGCAGATTTGTGGGATTTTTCCCATTTTTGGAGGATCTTGGGCCCTTTTTTAGGCCAGATCTTGGGGGGAAGTTGGGAGATGGTTACCAACTTCAGGCCTATATAAACCAGAGGCTCTTGAAGCCATGTGGGGAGGTTTAGATTAGGTTTGTGCTGCAGAAATCTTGAGCCAAAGACATTGTCATGGAGGGAAGCTACTGAGGAGCGCACCTTTGCAAGCCATTTTTGGGAGCTTCATTGATCCGATTTGGGTGCCATTAGTTTTGATGGGTTCTTGAGATCTGGTAGAACACGACCAACTCATTGTTGTAATCCATTGGAACTTTCATGATGTACTTGAAAATATTTGAAGATAAATAAGAAATCCCACTAAGACAAAGGCGAGGAGACGTAGGCGAGATTGTCGAACTCTGTTATCACATTGGTGTTTATGGTTTGTTGTCTTCATGCTTATGTTCAAATATGTATAATGTTTAATGGCTGATATGATTCCTCTTTCATTCTTCCTCTTTCAGTAATTTCCTAAATGGTAAAATAACACATGCATAATAACTCAACCATTGTCATTTAAAAGATCTTTTTGGATCAATTGAAGCTAACATTTATGAAAATAAGGATAGGATGGATGTCACATTGAAATGATCATAATAATTGTGAGAATTGTTTCCATTGGTATGGGAAATAACATATAGGAGCAAATAGGAAAATCCATAATCATTCCATAATAAATTGGAAAAGCAAGAAAACACCACTTGACACATCCTTCTCAAATCTTCTCTATGAGGAAAGACGATCCACCATTATGGCTCAACATCCACATCTTCGGTAATCCATACCTATGTCATTGACCTTTAAATCTTATCTCTCACATTTTTGGATGGAGAGTGGTGGCAATCATATATGCATAATTGAAACAGGATTAACCCTGTTATCCTACAGACGAAACCAATTGGGAAGATGGGAGGGAGCAAAGCACTAAACCATATGGGATTTAGAATACAAGGTGAGTAAGGAAAATTTTTGGTCCCTCCCCAACTATTTAAATGAAAACTAATAAATGGATCTTAGGGGGAATGCAATGAGAGACTCCCCCCACAAGCTAATTAGTCTAGGGCCTCGAAGAAACTATAACCCATGTGTCAAAAGGAAGATCCACTCTAGGAAACCCAATAAACATCCATGTGAATCCCAAGGAAGTTGCACTCCCTCAACCAACTAAATTCTTGGAAGGCACACTCTCTCAACTTATTAGAGGAGAATAACATATGGGCACAAGTCCCAAGGAAGTAGTTGATTGAATCTAGCTAACTAGATGTTAGAAGTTTTGTAGCTTGACCTATTCAAGACATCATGTAATAACAAGCATCTATATAAGACTGCCTCCTATTCTAATAAAGTGATGGTCATTTTGCTCTCAATTTTGGTGTTAATATTCATCTTTTCATGTTCTAGTTAATTTCATGAGTATTTCTATTACAGATCAAATGGTATTAGAGCATCGATATGAGATGCTTCTACTTTAGTAAGTTTCAGGCAAAGAATCTTGTTTTTATGGGTTGCTATTTTCTGCACTCACCCGATATTCAGATCTAGAGGCGTGCTAGGGGTGGCTCCACCCTCCATCTCTCGCAAAGTATACTACGGTTTGCTTTAGACCTCCACTGCCCAGTGCTCTGTGGTGATTTCCAACTTCAGAGTTGCACTCGAGGCTCAACTCGCCCTCCATCTCTTCCAATGTAGTGCACTAGGGTTGCTCTCACCCTCCACTACTCATTACTTTGGTTGTGGGAATCTTCCATTATCCCTCCTCTTCTCTAGTTCATGTCAGGGTGCATTAGGGTTTGCCATGCCCTCCCCTCTCTTCCAACGTGCCTTCTCAACATGCGGTTGGCTAGGGTTTGCTAACACGCCCTCCCTTTTGGACTCCAGATGGTGTGCTTCAGAGTTGGATCCAAATCTAGGGTTTTGGATCTAAGGTTTTCCCATCCAGATCTAGTTCTCAATCCAAATCCAAAGGATAGTGCGCTAGGGTTTGCTCCAAATGGTGTGCTTCAGGGTTTTCCCTCCCTCTTGGGCTCCAACACCCTTGCTCTTTTGTTTTAAATGCACTCTCCATTCTCAGTTCTCAGTTTCTTCAGTATATGAATGTAATGCCTCCTTGTAGATACCCCTCCCTCGAGGATTCTACATCTGGGAAATATTATCCCATTCAAGACCTGGATCTTGCTCTGAATGAACTCATGCGGCTCCAACGGAGATCCCCGACACCTCTGTAGTTGGATACTCATTTTCAGATGCCTAAGTTTTCAGGGCATATGAATGGTGATGTCATTGATTCCTGGATACGCAGTCTATCCACTTATTTCAAGACTTGCATAGGTATGATAGAAGAAGAGAAGCTACAATTCACCATCTTGCAATTGGAAGGGGTTACTCAAGCTTGGTGGGACACCCAAACAGATACCTCCTCTTTGGTGGTGTACTTAGGAGATCAGTTTGTGGCCACCCCTACACCTATTGGTTCTTGGGATGCATTTTTTCAAGCGTTGTGGAATCACTTCTATCCCCCGAGGTACCATCACACTCTCCTAGATATCTAGTTGCAACTCCGTCAAATCTCAGATTAGTTAGTCCAAAGATACATTGAGGTGTTTACTAAGCTTCACATTCAACTAGAGATTCAATATCCAGAAGAGGTACTAATTGTTAAATTTAATTATGGTCTTTTATTATTTGTTACGCAGAGAGGTTGATTTATTTAAAATCTCTTCCTTAGATAAGGTCTTTCTTTAGGCCTTGGCTATGGAACGAAAGCTTGTTCCTCGCCTTCGATCTCCTTTATCCAATGATGGTCATTCATCAAATCCTTCTTCTCCTGCCTCTCCTACCTCACCCAAGCCTAGCCAATGGTGTTCTTATCACAAATCTCAGTTTCACTCCTTGCGTGAATGTCGTGTTCTTCGTAATCAGAATCTTGTCAAGGCTCTATTCTTTGATGCTCTTGAGTCCTCCTCGAGCACGATGCCCCCCTGAGTTGATCACCTTGGAGAATCCTACAGAACCAAACCCCTCTCTCTTGCTCATGGCCACGGGTCCCCAGACTTCTTCACCAGTGCCTTTGTTTGCTCACAATTTCCAAATCAAGTAGTCCCTGACCACGCTCATCCTTGACAATGGTAGCCAAAACAATTTGGTTACTCAAGATTTGGTGCAACAGTAGGCACTTCCTACTACCCTTCATCCAACACCCTACCAATTGGGTTGGGTTCAGAAAGATGGTCCCCATGTGATGGTGACCCAATGTTGTGTCCTTACTTTTGCCATCGACCCTTTCTGTGTTATTGTTCTTTGCAACGTGCTTCCTTTGGATTGTGTAGATGTGCTTCTGGGTATTCCCTATCAGGAAATCTATCACATTGTATACCATGCTCACAATCATCAGTATCATCTTCAAAAAGTTGGATGTACCTATGTCCTCAACTCATCCTCTATGAAATCCCCTGCCTTACTTTCTGGCCAACCAGTTGTTTTTCAAATTGGTCTCAACAAATTCATTTTTCTTTGTCTAGTGCACCCTCTTAAACCAGATAGCGCCTCTCATGCCCTTCCTTCAGATATGGCCACTTTACTCACACCCTTTGAAGATGTCTTTGTTGCATCCATCGAACTATCCTCGGTTTGTTCCATTGATCTTATTCCTAGATGCACTTTTCTCAATGCTCCTTCTTATCACCTGGCTCCTTGTGAGGCTAAGGAAGTGGAACGCCAACTCCAACAACTTCTTAATACGAGCCACATCTAACTGAGTTCTTCACCTTGTGCTTCTCATGCCTTCTTCATTCCCAAGGAGTCTAAGGAATGACATCTAGTCACAGACTATTGGGCTCTTAATAAGGCTACAATAAAGCATGGTTACCCTCTACCATGCATTGATGATTTACTGGATCATTTGAAGGGTGCCCGCTTCTTTATGTGGATCTTACAACACTGTATCATCAGGTTTGCATGAATGCATTAGACACATGGGAGACAACTTTCAAAACCAAATTTGGTCTTTATGAATGGATGGTGATGCCATTCGGTCTTACTAATGCCCCTGAGACTTTCATGAGGGTAATCAATGACATTCTCATATCACACTTGGGAAAAATTGTGGTGATCTATTTGGATGACATCTTGGTCTTCGGTAAAACATGGGAGGATCATTTGCTCCATGTGTGCACTATGCTAGTCTTATTGCGCACTTACAAACTACAGTTGAAACGTCATAAATCTTCTTTTGGGCAATCTTCAGTTCAATATTTGGCTTTTGTTCTCTTTGTTGAGGGTGTTAGCCTGGATGCCACTAAATTCCAAGCTCTTGCATAGTGGCTAGCGCCTCACTCAGCTTTGGAAACTCAATAGATTTATGGGTGGCATTAATTTTTATCGGTGGTTCATTGCTCACTTCTCTTAGTTAGCACGCCCTCTTCATCAAGTCTCCAACCATGATTAGTTCATGTGGTCTCCCTTGGCACAACAACAATTTCAAGCTCTCAAAACTGTCCTTTGTTTTGTTCTTGCACTTTTTTTATCTGATCTTTAGTCTCCCTTTGAGATTGAGATGAACACCTCTCAATATGTTATTGACACAGTTATTAAACAGGGAGGACACCATGTTGCATACCATTTAGAGACATTATCTAATTCCAAATGAAATTATAGCACTTATGACAAATAGTTCTATAGTTTGGTCCAAGCATTGAAACATTGGTGCCATTACATTATAGGGAAAGAACCAATCCTCCACAAAGATCATCATTTGTTGATTTTCATCAATTCTCAAAATAAGATACAAGAGCAATGCCATTTAAAGTGGGTTACTTACATTCAACAGTTTCATTTGGTGATTAAATACAAGAAGGGCACGTCCAATCAGATTGTTGATCTCCCGAGTCGCCCCCCTACACAAGTACTTCAACTCCTGGTTGTATGTTGTGTTGCCTATGAGGCATGGAAGCCTCTTGATGCTTTTGATCCCTTCTTTGCAGAGATATGGGTTGTTGTGCAACATCCCACTAAGGTCAATCAAATGGATTTCAATGGATTTCCTTAGTGGTTTACCGATGACCTTACGAAAACATGATGATATCTAGGCTATTGTTTGTCATTTCTCTAAGATGACTCTTTTATCCCTTGCATTGAGACCACTACTGTTGCCCAAACCGTTGCCTTGTTCTTTCACCATGTTGACCACACTTTGGCCTTCCTACTAGTATCATCTCTGATCACGATGCTCGCTTTCTCAACACATTCTAGAAAACATTGTGGGATTTACTAGGTTGTCAACTCAAATGTTCCACTACCTTCCATCCTCAAATGGATGGCCAAACCCAGGTAGTTAAATGCAACCTTGTCCATGCTCTTCGCATTCAATTTTCCAAAACCAAACAGTTTGATACAACCCTCCATGTCATTCAACATAGTTATAATCGTGTTGTGCATATTTTTACTCGGATGTCTCTGTTTGAGGCATGATTTGGATATCAACCTTTAGCCCCTTATGTGCAACCTTCTGACACTCCACACCAACAAAAAGAACAAACATCCTCCCTTTCATTTTTGCAGACTCTAACACACAAACACGCCCAAGTTTATGAAGCTCTAAAGGCAACCCAACAACACTACAACGACCACCATGATGCCCATCGTTCCCCTATGGGTTTTAATCCTAGTGATAAAGTCTGGTTTTACATGGAATGCCAATGTTTTAAATCCCAATGTCATCACAAGTTGAAGCCTCTCTGTTATGGCCCTTATATTGTTCTCCAATAGATTAGGGACAATGCTTATCGCCTTGAATTTCCACCCCGACTAGGAATTCATGATGTGGTGAATGTGAACACTATGAAACACCATGAACCCCCATTGTTTGAAGATAATGTCACCATCTCTCATCATGTCGAGTTCATCCATGATTTCTAGCCTCCCTTGCTCCAATACCCCCTACTTAACACTCGCCATACCACCACCTGTCATCATAAACATACCTATTACCTTGTTGGACGCATAGGCCAAAATATTACTCAAGCTAAATGGTTTTCGGAAGCTGCCATGCATAAGCAATTTCCTCATTTGCTGACGGAAGTGGGGACACTTTCGAGCTTAAATAAGGAGGAATTGGGCAACCCAACATACATCCATGTGAATCCCAAGGAAGGCACACTCCCTCAGCCAGTTGGATTCTTGGAAGGTGCACTCTCTCAACTTATTGGAGGAGAAGAATAGTTGGGCACAAGTCCCAAGGAATTAGTTGATCAGATCTAGCTAACTAGTTGTTATAAGTTAGTTGTAGCTTGACCTATTCAAGTCATCATGTAATAGAATGCATCTATATAAGATTGCCTCTTATTCTGTATAAAGTGATGGTCATTTTGCTCTCAATTTTGGTGATAGTGTTCATGTTTTTCTGTTCTAGTTAATTTCCTGAGTATTGCTATTGTAGATCACACTCTTTACAGAGGGAGGAATGAAGCCTACAACTTCTAGCAGAATGGACATCCATTAATTGTTAATAATATTAGAGGCACGCATAGAGTTATGAGGTTTGCCACTCGATGATTATTAAATAGAAAGTGGTTGATTTGGAGAGGAAATGGAAAAAGTAACAAATGATTGGGGGTCACCTAGGGACTACTGGACCATCCATCTCTTCCGCCCCTAAGCCATGGAACACCCAAAGCCATCTCTTGGTATTATCAAGCATTAATTGATACCAAAGGTCAATCAAAGACACAATTGTGGGCATGGTGAGGGACAATGAAGTATGGAGAAAACATAAGAGAAAAGGTCCATCTTAGCAGATGATCCTCAAACAAAAATTGGAAAAGATTATAGAAGGTCAGAGCTATTGTTGGAGTTGTTGGTCAACCTTAAATAGAACACTCAACAATGATCGGAGTAGGTTTACCAAAGGGAGGAGAACCCCCAGTGAGGCTAAAAGGCACATATCATTTCTATCGGGGTTGATTAAGAACATTTATATATACCACAAGATACTACTAATATATATATATATATATATATATATATAGAGAGAGAGAGAGAGAGAGAGAGAGAGAGAGAGAGAGAGAGAGATCCAATTCATGGCAAAATATATCATATCCCAATATGGAATCAAACAACATGGTAGGGACAATTTGAGGATTTTATCTCTAACAAATACAAGGGCTTAAGCTCGAGGATGTTCAACACACACTACATAGCCTCACCAATGGAATAACATTGTTTCTTATCTCTTTGTCTATAATTTATATCAATTGCAATAACTTTGAAATGAAATGTTATATTTAATATTACACTTTTAATTACATCAAGTCCTAGGAAGCTAGATTTAGGTTTTAAGCTTACCATCTCTTTTTGTCAAGTAGGTCTAAGAAACTATAATAAGACTAATACATTAAGTATAAGAAACTTCAAAATTGGGATTGTGATTGTCTTTAAAAAAATAAAATAAAAAATTACCACGACTCTTATAGATTTTCAATTTAGAAAGAGAAACAACATTATTTAAATGCATGACTTTTTTGAGCTAGTTGAATTAGGGTTTTGTTGACGGGCGAAATTGACCGTCCATCAACTAAAAGAGCAAGTTTGGTTCGGGGTTGTCTAAATAACCCAATCCATTTGGTGTAACTCGTTTTGACGGGTTTAATGGCTCCGTTAGCCAATCTAAGAATCCTAAAATAAATGAATAAAAGAGAGAAATAACTAACTAATTACTAAACACTATATATATATGTACATATGTTCAAATGTAACTATAGTAGTTGTATTTAAGCAGGAGATATATAAGTCTCGTTTATTTACATGATTTACAAGATGCAAGTTTTAATCGAAACTTACGAAAATCGATGTG
>ML782577.1:382404-395143 GCA_009831015.1 Picea engelmannii
CTCTGTTCATTCGAGCTACTGTTGCTCTCTCTCTGTTCTCTTTTCGTGAATAGGCTAGTTGCTTCCATGCTCGCATGTTGTATGAGCTTGTCATGAAGCTTATCGAGGACGCTTCCTCCATGATGTGATAAATGCACCATAACTGTGGGTTCACTGTATTTGCGGTGGTTTCGTACTTGCCATTATGCCTCTCTTGTCATTTCCAGTTGGCGTGTTTAATGTGACGTTCCATCAGTCCTTGTCGTGCTTTAATTTCTCTTAATGTAATCCTATCATCTTACTTTTGATGACTCTTCGTTTCTCGCTCATTTGTCTTAGGCGTGTAACCGTTGCTCTTGCCTTAACTGCATTCGTGTTTCAGGCGTCCTGTGGCTTTTTCATGGCTTTTTGGGTTTTTTTTATGTTTTTTGTTTTTTTTACTGTGCGGTGGGTGGTCGACTGTCCTTGTACAACTTCAGTCAGCTCCCATTGATCATTCCTCTGAGATCTGTGCCTACTAAATCTCTTAACTATACAGCTCCACCGTCTATTACAGATTTGACCTCATATGGTCCTAGCCAATGCATTCTCATCTTTCCTTGGTGCTGAAACGACTTGTTGTCATAGAGCAATACTAGATCTCCTTCCGTAAAAGTCTTCTTCTTAATGTGTCGATCGTGCCATGCTTTGTCTCTAGCCTTCTGCACTTGTTGATGGAATCTTGCTAGGATTCGGTCTTCCTCCGTTACTAACAACTGATTCAGTCTTTTCTATATTGCGCCGCATTCTGTCATTTGTGTGATAGCGGCTACACATAAGTTGGGTACTAAAAATTCTAGTGGTACTACCGCTTCTTGGTCATAGACGAGTTTGAACGGTGTGTGCCCTGTCAACTTTTTGCATGTCGTCCTATACACCCATAATACTGCTGGTACTTTGAGATCCCATTTGTCTCTATTGACGTTACAGATCTTTGTCAGTGCGTTCTCTAGAATTTTGTTAAAGGCCTCTACTATGGCATTCGCCTGTAGATGATATAGTGTACTTCTCTGGTGGTGAACTTCAAATTCCTCAAGCATCGCGCGGATGGTGCTATTTATGAAATGTGTGCCTTGGTCGCTCATCAAAACTCTTGGGCACCCAAACCTAGTAATTACTTGTTCAAATAAGAAGTGTGCAGCGGTCTTTGCGCTACGGTCTTTTACTAGTGCGGCTTCCACCCATCTTGTTAGGTATTCCGTCGTGGTGATGATGTATCTTGCCCATGTTCTCTTGGCTGGTGGGTTAATTGGTCCCACAAAGTCTATTGCCCATTTATCAAATTCCTGTAATGTCACTTGTGGTCGTAGCGACATCTCGTCCCTTTTGTTGGGTTTTCCTACCCTTTGACAGACATCGCATCTCTGACAGTACTCTTTCGAGTCTCTGTGAATGGTTGGTCACCATAATCTTGCACGGAGTACCTTCTGCGTGGTTGGTTTTCTTGCGTAGTGTCCTCCTGCTAATCCCTCGTGGGCTTCTGCTAAAATTCTTGATCGTTCATGCTCCAACACGTATCTTCGTAAAATGCTATCTGCACCCATTTTATATAGATGTCCTGCGATCATTTGATAGTCGAATGCGTGAACTACCAGGTTCTTCTTCTGCGTGGTGGTATAATCTTGTGGTGCGGTACCTATGCTCAAGTACTGGATGATCTCTACGAAGTAGTCATCCACAATATGTACGGAAAATAGTTGTGCATCTGAAAAGTTGTCTTCTAAGTTCGTGGGTTCTTCTCCATTTGTGACCCGTGATAGGTGGTTAGGTCCTGCATTTAGTTTTCCTGGTTTGACGATTACTTCAAAGTCAAATTCCTGAAATAATAGTAACCATCGACATATTCTCCCCCCCAACACTGGCTTGTTGACTACTTGTTTGAGGGCTAAGTGATCTGTAAACATCTTAAAATTCTTTCCCAACAGGTAGTGTCTGAACTTCTGAAGTGCATAAACCACAACTAGGCCTTCTCTCTCCGTTGTGTTATAGTTATGTTCTGAATTAGATAGTTTTCTGCTTGCGAATGCTATTGGGTGATCTAAGTCTCCTGCTCCTGGTTGCACCAAGATAGCTCCAAGTGTTATCGCTGATGCATCTACATGCACATGGAATGTCTTTCCCCAGTCTGAAAATACTAATATTGGTGCAGTGACCATCTTCTCTTTCAGGGTATCCAGACCATGTTGACACTCGTCGCTCCATTGGTACTTTATATCTTTCCTTAGCAATTTTTCCATTGGTGTTGTGATTTGCACGTATCCTTTGATGAATTTTCGATAGTATCCTGTATGTCCTAATGTCGCTTGTAGCTGACAAACTATTTTTGGCACTAGTAAATTAATGATGACTGCGATCTTTGCCGAATCGACCAATAGGCCTTGTTTGCATACTATATGGCCCAATAATATCCCAAACGGTGTTCCAAATATACATTTCTTTATGTTTAGTGATATCTGACACTGCCTGCATCGTTCTAGCATCAAGCATAAAACTTCCACATGGTATTTCAATAGACTATAGATTGTCCAGTCATCCAGGTATAATTCGAGAAACTGATGGATGAATTCTTTAAATGTTGCGATAACCACCCTAGAGAAGATTACTGGTGCATTCTTCAGTCTAAAGGGCATGACTATATATTGGTACGATCCCCATTCCATCGTGAATGTGGTCTTGTATCTGTCTTCCTGTGCTATCTTAATCTGATGGTAGCATGAGAATCCATTAGTAAATGAGTAAGCTTCATGTCCCCCCACATTCTCTAACACTTCATTTGTGAATGGTGTAGGGAATGGGTCGTGTAGGCATGCATCGTTCAATTTCCTCAAGTCGACGCATATCCTAATCCCTCTTCCTTGTTTCTTGTCTTGTACGACAATCAGGCTTATCCATTCTGATTCCTCGTATGGCTCGATTATGTCGGCTTCAAGCATCCGATCGATTTCCTCTTTAACTTTTTGTTTATATATGGGATTCAGTCTATATGGTCGTTGTCTAATTGGTCTTGCTTCGGGTCTGAGAGGTATTTTCATCTCTCCCAGTTCTCCTGCTATACCCTTCATTTCTGTGAATGTTGTAGGAAATAAGTTGTTGTACTCACGTAACAATTTGGTGATGTTTTCTACTGTTGGTTCATCCCACTAGTCTCTAATGCTGGCCATTTTGGGATGTTTCGTTGTTCCGATGTTAACTTTATTTACCTTGATTGGCGTGGAAATAACTTCAGATTCTATGGGTGGTCCCTTCACATCTCTTTCACCTTCTACTTCTTCAATTTGAATGTCGCGCGTGTCATCTTTGTCTGGTATTTCCTCCTGTACCTGGTAACATGACAATAGTTCCTTGAATGTTTGCTTATTTCGCTGCTGCTCTTCGGAAATAAGTTCTATTTCTGGTTCTTCAATGAATATGACTCCTCTGATCCATTTCAGGGCTGCATCTATGTTGGGGTTCTCGTGCTCGAACGAGAAAGTGATGGTAAAGTTCTGTTGCAATGTCGCCCATGTTGTAGTTCCTTTGTGCAGTTCCTGATTTGTATACCAGTTCACTGGTATGCCTTCCAAAGTGTGAATAAAGTGGTGAGGCCATTACTCTGGTGGTGTCAATTTCCACAGCGTTTCTCACTCCTCCAAGTGTTTCGCTGGTGTCCTTAGTGTTAATATTATGGTAGCTTCAGGAGGTATGAACCTCTATTGTGACCTATGACGAGACTAGAATCCTCCAGAAGGAAGCAAAGAATTGAAGGAAACCCTAGACAAGTTGTTGACTGGATAAATACATTTAAAATGAATTTATTGATACCCAGAAGGAGAAGTTGGCCCCAGTTAGCCTACCCATTTCACTATAAATACAGAGCACTAGTTCTCATTGTTCATCATCTCAGCAGTTGCAGAGAGAGTCAAATCTGCGCAGGAAGTGGCAGTTTTGGTGCGCAATTTTCTGGGAGAGTTGGAAATGTGAGCACTAGCTTCTGGGTGGGATCATCTGTTCAGCTTAGTTTCTATTCTTGCTTGGTGCATTAGCCTCTCTTGGCTATTGGATTACTACTAGGATTCTCTTCTTGGTCAAGGTCAAGGTGTTCGGAGGGTGGCTTCGACTAGTGGTTGGGTGACGAGGGTATCGTCAATGGTAAAACAAGCACAATCTTATTTATTCTAACAGGTTATGGGCCCACACCCCCTTCAGTCAGCCTAAAACACTGGAAGGAAACATAGCCGCTAGACATTGAGCTCGTTGAGGAATTTCCACTAGGGTTACTAGCAGGAGCAATTTCCAAAGCACTGCAGTTAGGGTTACTAGCATAAGCAGTTGTAGAAACCCTAATTCTTAGATCCGACACCTTGTGATGGAGCATCTCGCTCATGGAGAAGATATTCAGATGTGCCCTAACTCAGCGCACCTATTGGCTCTCTCAGAAAACAAAAATGACGAAGTTGAAGTTTTGGATCAAGGCATGACCAGTTACCAGTCAACTGAAGACATGTGTGAAACAATCAATCTCTTACACTACTCAACACTTACCGGAACAATTGGAGACGATATGTGGATAATCGACAATGGAGCTTTCAGGCACATGACGGGAGATCAAGCTAGACTCTCAAATCTAAATGAGAGAAAGACATCGTACAAAGTGAAGCTTGGAGACAAAAGCACTTACCCCATCGAAGGATTTGGACAAACCTCCGTCAAGTTGGAATCAGGTAATCATGTTCACTTAAGAAATGTTTTATATGTACCTGGCTTAGAAAAGAATCTTGTATCAATATCATGTTTAGAAGACAAAGGAAACATAATAGCCTTCATGGATGGAAAGGTGTTATCATGGCATAATAATTCCAGCATAGAAGATGCTAGGGTTATTGGAAGGCGTGAAGGAAATTTGTATAGACTACTAGAACGAAATGAAGAAGCTCTAGTACATGACAAAGTCAACCCTAATGAACTTTGGCATAGAAGGTACGCTCATATCAATTATCAAGCATTACCTTTTCTCATAAAAATGGTTGAAGGAATACCAAAATTGAAATCCACACACGAAGGAATTTGCAAAGGATGTGCCCTTGGGAAGAATATCAAGAAACCATTCTGAAGTAGCAACAACAGATCCAAGGAAATCCTAGATCTAATACACTCAGATGTCTGCGATCCAATGCCAGTCAGATCTCTAGGAGGATCTCTCTACTACATAACCTTCATAGATGACTATTCCAGAAAGACGTGGCTGTATCTACTAAAATCAAAAGACGAAGTATTCAACAAGTTCCAAGAATTCAAGGCAGAAATAGAAAACCTTACGAATAAGAAGATCAAGACATTAAGAACAGGTAATGGAGGAGAATACACCTCGAAGGAGTTCGTTGCATTCTGCAAATCGACAGGGATTAGGAGGGAGCTGACTGTTCCTCATAATCCTCAACAAAACAGTGTAGCAGAAAGAAAGAACAGATCTATTGAAGAAACAGTAAAAGCCATATTGAACGATCAAGATTTATCCATGTTTCTATGGGGAGAAGCAACAATGACGACAATATATGTAAAGAACAGAATCCCTCATCACATATTGAAGGACATGACACCAGAAGAAGCATTCTCAGGTAAGAAACCTAACGCAAAAAATCTAAGAATATTTGGATGTCCAGTTTACTCTCATATTCCTAAAGATAAAAGGAATAAACTAGAACCCTCAGGAAAGAAGGGAATATTCGTGGGATATAGCGATTCATCCAAAGCCTATAGAATATATATTCTAGAACAACACAAAATAGAAGTAAGCAGAGACGTGACGTTCAATGAAAGGATGCCCTTCAAGAAATCTATTGAAGAAATTATAGAAGAAGAAGAAATTGAAGAACCAAAAGAAGAAAGCACAGAAACGGAAATAACGAAAAGGATCAACCTGATCATCCTATGGAGCCATGTGAGAACATTGAATTAGATATCATACCAAAGAACAAGAAACGACCAGCTTGGCTTGAAGCCACATTACAATATGCAAAAATAATCAAGGTTCCAGAAGGAACATCCAGGAAGAGTAAAAGACCAAAAAGATTCTCAAGTTATGCAGCATACATGACGAAGCTTCTAGATGAAGAACCTACTACATTCAAAGAAGCAGTCCAAAAGGGACAATGGAAAGAAGCTATGGCAGAAGAACATCAGTCCATTATGAAAAATGAAGTATGGGAAATTGTACCCAGACCTAAAGAAAAATCAGTGGTAACCTCAAAATGGGTATACAAGATCAAACATCTAGAAGACGGAAGCGTGGATAAATATAAGGCAAGATTCGTGGCCAGAGGTTTCTCCTAGAAGGAGGGAGAAGATTATGACAAAACCTTTGCTCCAGTGGCAAGGTATACCTCCATCAGAGCTATCATATCTCTTGCCGCTTCCATAGGATGGAATCTACACCAGATGGATGTAAAGACAACCTTTCTCAACGGAGCTATTGAAGAAGAAGTGTATATTGAACAACCTCAAGGATTCGAGGTACATTCCAGAGACACTCACGTTTGCAGATTGAAGAAATCTCTATATGGACTCAAGCAAGATCCAATGGCTTGGTACACTAGAATGGACAGTTATCTTACAAGTCTTGGTTTCTCCAAGAGTCATGCAGATCCAAACCTCTACTACAAAGTTGTGGATAACGCACCTGTGATTCTACTATTATATGTTGATGATCTATTCATAACATGTGAAGAATCTCTAATTATCCAGTGCAAGAAGGAATTAGCCTCTGAATTTGATATGAAAGATCTAGGTCTCATGCATTATTACTTGGGACTAGAAGTATGGCATAAGCTTGGTGAAGTATTCCTTGGACAAGGAAAGTACGCAATAAACTTCAGAAGTTTGGAATGATGGAATGTAAGTCAATGGACACTCCTATGAATGTAGATATAAGAAAAGTGAAAGTCCCAGATTCCGATCCAATAGATCCATCTCTATATCGACAACTAATTAGATCATTGATGTATTTGGTAAATACTCGACCAGATATTTGCTTTGCTGTAAATACATTAAGTCATTTCTAGATGGAACCTAGACAAGAGCATTGGATAGCTACAAAACATGTCCTAAGATATATTCGTGGGACAATAAACTATGGCTTGAGATATACCGCATCCAGTGATATCCAACTTCATGGATTCACAGACTCTGATTGGGCAGGAAGTGTAGAAGACAGAAAGAGTACTTCAGGTATGTGTTTCAGCTTGGGCTCTTCTATGATATCTTGGGGCAGCAAGAAACACAAGTTTGTCGCACTCAGTACAACAGAAGCAAAGAGTATGGCAGCTTGTGAAGCATGCACAAAAGCAGTATGGCTAAGGAAGTTAATCTCCAATTTATTTGATCAGACTCCATAATCGACCATAATATATTGTGATAATCAGAGTTGTATAAGATTATCATAACATCCAGTGTTTCATGAAAGGTCGAAGCACATTGAGATCAAATATTACTTTATTCGAGATAAAGTCCAGGAAGGAGAGGTAAAGCTCAAGTATATTCCCACTGATGAGCAGACAACAAATATCCTGACAAAACCTCTATCCAYAATCTAGTTTGCATATTTTCGAGAGAAGATGGGGATTGTGGAAATAACTCCCTTAGCTGAAAGGGAAGATTCCCCAAGCTAGGAGAAGGTACGAAAAAATATTTTTGAAAAACATTTATTTTTGTGATTTAAATAACTCTCCAGTTGGGAGGGAGCTCTGAAAACATTATTTATCTTTGTAATTAAAAATTGGTCCAGATTGGACAGATGCTTTCATGTTCGGAAAGTGGATTGAGATTTCTGAYGGACAGTGACTTCCCATTGTAGTTAACATGGGGGGCAGAATGATTGTTGATGTATCATAGACAATGACTTCCCATTGTGGTTAACATGGGGAGTGGTATAGGACAGTCATTCTTTTTGGCAGTCACTCTGAGCAGTGGTCAAGTAGAATGGTCTGCCTCGCCGGGCAGTCATTCTTTCAAAGTTCACAGTTGTGAGCAGTTTCGAAGAATGGTCCATTTTGGAGGTTGATGCAGAACAAACATTCCTTAGGGTTACACATTCCCTCCAGGGTTCACTTTGATAAGTGTAGGAGGAATGGCCCAGGGTGGGGAATGGTCCGGAGAATTATTCCTTAGGGTTATACATTCTCTCCAGGGTGCACTTTGATAAGTATAGGAGGAATGGCCCAGGGTGGGGAATAGTCCAAGCTCAACAATTAGGGACAGTCATTCCTTAGGGTTTATACATTCACTCCAGGGTGCACTTTAATTAGTGTAGGAGGAATGGCCCAGGGTGGGGAATGGTCCAAACATTTCTTAGGGTTTATACATTATATCCAAGGTGCACATTAATTAGTGTAGGAAGAATGGCCCAGGGTGAGAAATGGTCCAGGATCAGAAATCAGAAATAATCCTTCTTCCTTGTTTGAGAAGAATGGAGCAGATAGCCCATTGTTGATATTCTATACTGAGGGTAGATATTCTTTCAGATCTCACAGACATGAGTGAAGGATTGGCCCAGATGATTCAGTTTTTATCATAACATTGTTTCTATGCAGGTTGCTATCAGATGTTTGTTATGAAGAATATATGACAGTAGATGTAAACTACTGTGGTGGATATGTTCCACTGTTCGTGAGGTAGGCATTCTTTCAAAACTCACAGATGTGAGTGAAAGATTGGCCTGAAGACTGCTTGTCTCCAGACAATAGTGATATACTACTGTGGTGGATTTGTTCCATTGTTTGTGACTATGTGTCACAGTCTGAGTAGTTGCGTACTACCTGAATAGACACAGGTGTCTTCTATCAATTGATATTCTACCAATTTTCATAGGAGATTATCCAGTTGGATAATAATGACGATGCTCGTATTGCTACCAGTTGAATGGTCTGTTGTGCTCAAGACCATACCTCCCTAGCTAGGAGGGAGTGTTAATATTATGGTAGATTCGGGAGGTATGAACCTCTATTGTGACCTATGACAAGACTAGAATCCTCCGGAAGGAAGCAAAGAATTGAAGGAAACCCTAGACAAGTTGTCGGTTGGATAAATACATTTAAAATGAATTTATTGATACCCAGAAGGAGAAGTCAGTCCTAGTTAGCCTGCCCAGTTCACTATAAATACAGGGCGCCAGTTCTCATTATTCATCATCTCAACAGTTGCAAAGAGAGTCAAATCTGCGCAGGCAGTGGCAGTTTTGGTGCGCAAGTTTCTAGGAGAGATGGAATAGTGAGCACTAGCTTCTGGGTGGGATCATCTGTTCAGCTTAGTTTCTATTCTTACTTGGTGCATTAGCCTCTCTTGGCTATTGGATTGCTACCAGGATTCTCTTCTCGGTCAAGATCAAGGTGCTTGGAGGGTGGCTTCGGCTAGTGGTTGGGTGACGAGGGTATCGTCAATGGTAAAACGAGCACAATCTTCTATATTCTAACACGTAGTCCTTCATATCTTCGTTGTTTGTTGTTTTTTTGTTTTGCGCCAAACCTTATGCGCAATAACCTCTTACATTTGTGCTAGTTTGTGATAGTCTTTTTGTGTGCGCCCCACCATCTCGCGGGTGTGGCCTTGAGGGCTAGATCCAATGCGAGTATCCTCTGGTTCTCTAGTAATTCATCTTCTTATTGTGTTAAGAATGTTTCCAAATCATTTAGTCCATGGAAACTAGGTGGTTCTGCGATTTCTATGCCTATCCATCGTACTGCGCGGTCTATTCTTGCACATCTTCTCGTGGATACTTCATGTAGTCTTTGCTGCCAGTTCTCTAATCCATTGTTTGAATCTGTTGTGCATGAAGTAATACTGCGCCAACTGAGTACACCGTCTGCGGTTGGGTTTACATAATCCTCCTCACCTGCAGTTGTTCTGTACAACTGGCCGATTTCCTCTAAGTCCAGGCAAGTGGGTTCGAGGAACCTTTCCCCTTATGATGGATCTAGTGGTGCTATGACCCTGTAATCTTCGGATTCAAATGTCATTTTCCTTGTCTTCAAATTAATTATGGTCTGGTTGTCGAACGCCCAGTCTAGACCGAGTAGTGTCGGGTACGGTGTTGTGCCATCTACTATTTCGATGACTTCAAAATCTACTTTAGTGCACACACCATCAAGATCTATTGTTACTCCTTTCAGTTTCCCGATTGGTAGGACCCTATGTTGGTTTGCTAGTTTTAGTTTGACATTTTAATATCCCAATGCTAGCTCTCCCATGCATCGATAGGTTTTCTTGGGTAGCACATTCACTTCGGATCCTAGGTCTAGTATGATATCTTCCATATTTAAATCCCCAATGTTAGTATTCAATCTAAATTCCCTACTTGTTCTTCTTCTTGTGTGTAGATGATTGAAATTTTTTGGTTCTAGCTTTTGTTCCGTCTCGTTGCTACATTTCTTTAGGATGTTTTGCAATATTTTCACAGATGAAGGATCATTGAACATTTTGATGCATGACTGTAAAAAGTCTTGGATATTACTTACTTGTCCCTTGGGTGGCATTTCTTTGGTATGATCCAGTGATGGAGACATTTCATATTCTGGGGCTTCATGGGCTGGTTGCATAGTGGAAGTCAACGCCGTGTCCTTCTGAAATTCTTGTCTGGCTTCCTTAAAAGTCTCCTTTTTTGTGGGTGCGTCGAACTGCTTCCTTGGTTCAGTGTTTTTCTTTATCCACTGGTTTTGTGCCGGTTCTTGTCGGACTGTTTCATCCCTTGTCTTCGTTCCTCCTCGAGTGACTCTATTGATGTTCCGTCCATCCTCCCTTGCTTCCGCTGAAATCCATTGAATGTTCTGATTGTTCCGGTTCCTCTTTTCCTGGATCTTTACTAATAGTGTTGGGAATTCCTCTGTCTCGTGGTCCGATGCGCGAAAATACATACAGGTTGTTGGCGACAGTGAGCATTCCCGTGCATAATGTCCTGGTTGCTGACAATTGTGACATGTGACTGGTCCTCTATCACGCCCAAAACCTCCTCTGGCTCCTCCTCCTCCTCGATAGCTTTCTTGGTCCGCTCTCAGTGCGTTATATGGTGGTTCCTGATTATACTGCGCGGTGTTATACTGGGGTTGCGCTGGGTTGTACTGTGGCTGTGCGTTATTGTATGGTTGATGCACATTGTTGTACTGCTGCTGCACAATGTTATATGGAGTTGGGGCTTGATTGAACTGTGGAGTTGCTTGCCCAGTCATCATCTCGGTCTGTACCCTGTATGCGTCTGATGGTCTTTCCCACATTAGCTCCATAGTTCTGTAATCTTTGTTGTCGTTGCCTACTGACTTACAAAAGGTGCAACAAGAATTATTTGGAACTATCTGATACTTCTACATCATCGTGCAGTGATAAGGGTCATGACCCAGTTTCTTGCATATTTTGCACCATAATCCTCCTTGTGGTAGCGGGTTTGGTATGCCTGTTGCCATGTACTGCGCAAATGTTGCACATTCGTTCTTGTGGTGTCCTTTTGTCCTGCATGTGGTGCACCAAACAACTTCTCGTTTGTCCTTGTTCTTGTTCTTATTCAATTGAAATGTTAGGTTCTTGAAATCCTCCTTCAATTCTTCAATAGCTGGGTTCGTCTGCTGGTACTGGTTCTCTTCCAGCCGCAAGGCTGCCTGTAGAGCCTCTACCTGTGTCTGAAACTTATGCTGGCATAGGGGATGTTTTAGGTGTGGGAGTAGTGAGTTGACAAACAGGTGCAGATGTTGCATCTCGGTCATAAGGTATTTTAACTTCCCCTTCAGTCGCTTGAATCTCTGGTCAGTCTCCCATACAGATTCTCCTAGTTTTTGTCCGATCTCGATCATTTCATTCATGTACTGATCTTCTGAGCTCAACTTCTGGAACTCATTAATTATTAACTTCATAATTTCTGCCAGTGTCCTCGTTGTCCCAGGAGCACTATTCGTGTCAAGACTCATGTACCAGTCTAGTGCACGGTCTCTTAGCGTGATCGCTAGCTGTGCAAGTTTGGTATTGTTATAACCCTATAATTTATAGGATCATCTGGTGATTGGAAATTTTTTCACTATTTGATGTATGTTGTCTTGCAAATAATATTTCATTCCTCCAAATTATTTTCAAAAAGAAAGAAAAGAAAGAAAAGAAAAAGAAAGAAAAGAAAGAAAAAGAAAAGAAAGAAAGAAAAGAAAGAAAAAATGAGAAAAAGAATAAAAGAGGGCATAAAAGAAAATGGATAAAAGCCCCATGCAATAACAATGACTTGATCCATACAGTTTAATCATGGTTAAGTCTCTTTGAATTTATGTTGATAGGTCTAGTGAATAAGCCTGGCTAAACTGTTTAATCTTAACCAGGCAGTTAGGTTAGCTAGTGAATAAATTTGATCAAACTGTTCAATCTTGAACAAATAGCCCCAGGGTAGAGTAATTCCTTAGCTCAACAGTTTAATCTGGGATAAATGTGTAGTTAGGTAGGTCAGGACATAGGCTAGCCAGTTTTTCCTTCAATAAATATGCTTGATCTGCAATAAAAATCCATGATTTTGATGTTTGAGTTATGTTTCCTAACCACTTGGTGAAAAAAAGCAAAGGGGAGCAGCAAAAAACCCATAAAAGAGAAATATCCTAAGTTTGCGCTGCACATGTTGGATCGCACCTACAGAATAAAGAGCATGCTAAGATCAACGACTAATCTAGCAGCACGTAGATCAATGGTGGATGAAAAATTTCGGACCCCCTCGACCGTTCTACCTTTAACG
>ML782577.1:456930-476845 GCA_009831015.1 Picea engelmannii
TTTAGGCCATTAGTTGTAATTATACCTCCTAGTCTCCTATATATACCAAGGAGACATTTTCATTTTGAATAATCTTGTACTTGAACATTTAAGTGGGGTAAAAGGAGGTTGCCCCATTGAAGAGGCTTATTATATGAAATTATCTCTTTTTCAAGGCGTTGATTACTTTTTCTGAGGTTTTTCTATGCTCTATTGATATTTGGTTCTTAACAAAGTCCATTCAACCTTTACTCCCTTCTTTTTCAAAGAAGTGATTGGACTTGAAATTTTTTAGAATCCTTTTATGAATCTTCGGTAATAACCGACAAGACCCATGAATTATCTGACCTATGTCACATTTCTTAGCACCAACCATCCTCTAATGCCCTCTATCTTCTCAAAATCCATTGCTATCCCATCTGTTGAAATGATATGCCCCAAGTAGTGGATCTTATTTTGATAAAAGATGCACTTACTTAGCTTAACATACAATTTATGCTCTCTTAGAACTTGCAACACCATTCTTAAATGTTGTTCATGTTCCTCTTCTGACGGAGAGTAGACAAGTATATCATCTAGGAACACAATTACAAACTTGTCCAGGTACTCCTTGAACACTCCATTCATCAAACCATAAAAATAGCTAGGGCATTTGATAGTCCAAATGGCATTACCGTGAATTCATAATGCCCATATCTTGTCCTGAATGTTGTCTTGTTGATATCTTCTTCCTTAATTCTGACTTGATGATAATCCAATCTCAAGTCAATCTTCAAAAAGTTTCTTACACCTTTCAACTGATCAAACAAATAATCAATTCTTGGCAAAGGATATTTATTCTTTGTGGTGACCTTATTCAACTATCTGAAATCAATACACAACCTTAAGGTTCCATCTTTATTCTTTACAAAAAAAACTAGGGCTCCCCAAGGTGACACACTTGGGTGTATATACCCCTTCTTTAGAATTTCTTTAAGATGCATCTGCAACTCTTTCAGTTCTGGTGTGCCCATTGTATATGGTGTCTTGGATATTGGGGAAAATACTAGCATGCAATCAATAGAGAAGTCAATGTCTCTCTTTGGTGGAAATATTGAGATTTCCCAAAATACGTCTTCAAAATCCCTTAAGATTGGATGATATTCAATGTTGGACACTCTATCTCTAGCTACCTCTTCCATATGGACTGCAAAAATATGACAGCCTTTCCTGAAACTCTTCTTCAACTGCATCGCTGAAATATCTCTAACAACTACAACTCTTGGAATGCCTTGAACCTTGCCTTGCTTCCCATCCTCATCAAGATGGCACAAAACCCCTTCCCTCCAAAGGGCTGCTCGACCTCCCAGTCTTGGATCGTTCAAGTCACCGAACCGAATGGCTCGTCAGGCTCCCGATGGGAACCGATTTAACTTGACACAGGCCCTTCTTCCTTCTCGGCGCAGGTTGTGTGGAAACCACAGGCCTTCTCCTTAGCACTCCTGAAATATTAGCGCCAATGGACACTAGCTCCCTATGCTAGGCTCTTCCCTTGATTTGACCATAGGCTACGAACTGTGGGCCAGCTCCCTTTGCGACTCCGTGCTTCGAAAATTTCGCAAGATGCTTACTCCCCTTTTCCCGATTTACGAATCGACGAATTCTTAAAGGTCAAATCTATGATCCACGTTCTTCTCACACTCGATGGTTGAGATCAAATCGCGAGTTCAGACTTCGCGAGTCCTTTCTTCCCTCAACTCTGTCCTTCCTGACTTCCGAATCAATGAAGTGCTAATTTCTCGCCACGCGCCCTATATCAATGGATGACTAAGATTGCTTTGGCTTCCAGCTCTTCAGGTATTCTCTCCTCGAATTTTCTCCAAAGGGTTCTTCCTCTGAAATACGTGGATATCCGCCAGGCATCCTCCTGGATCCAACGATCCAAAATTACTTCGCACTTTGCCCTTCCCGAAGTTTGAATTGTTCTCCTCACAATTCTTTTGAAGTCAGGATCCTCAAACTCTCAGATCTGCTTCCACCTATCTACCTAGATGATGGACGATTTTTTGGTCTTCGGGACTTTGGCAAGTCCACGACTTCTTTGCACACTTAGCACACTTTTCCCTTTTGATACTTAGGTTGCTCTCAAACTTCTTTTGCACTCCTTGCAGAGTTCTACGACTTTGCTCAGCTTGAAAATGTTCAAGGTTCCTCGTTCCTCTATGTCCTTCAGTGAACGTGATCCAGGTGGATATTGATGGCCACCCACCTTTTCCAACTGGCTCAAAACAATTTTCTGGCAATTTTGGTAATTTACTATTTTTAGCAGTTTTTAACTTCCGGGGCCATTTTGATGCCCTAAACGACGTTTTTGGGAAAATGGGGAGAAATAAGAAAGTTCCTTTGCTATTTCCTCCAAAATGAATCTCCTCGATGATACCTTTCCAACGGGCTATCATGCGCCTAAAACAAAGATCGTATGCAAAAGTTACGACCCTAGAAAGTTGATGTACTAACTTACCCAAATGGGGCCCACATGACTTTTGGCGCTTCATCTCCTAGGGTTAGGTTTTTGGCATTCCTGTTTATTGTAAAAATGCCTTTAGAGCTTCATTGTAATCATCTTCTTGCGGATGAGCGCAACCATCACATCTCTTCTAAGAGATAAGCCACCACCATTCTAGCGAACCTTTCACTATGTATTTTTACAGTCTTTGTACATTTCTTTCATTAATAGAAATCATGTATTACTATATCTTTGGGTTTATGGTTGCATATCTGGTACATTGCTGTTATATTATTAGATATCCGCGATATCTCTATGCATTTATTTATTATATCTCCGCTCTCATTTCATGTCGAAAATAATCCGGATCAGTGGTATCAGAGCAAGTTGCTCTTGATCATTTTTTCAGTGCATGTCCTCGATGAGATCCGAGTATAGAAAGTTGGGTCTCGAGCTTGTCTCTCTTGAAGACAATCACTCTCGCACGACCAAGAAACCCTCCATGGTGGAAGAAAATAAAAACAACGGAGCAAACGATCCTATAAATCCGTTGCTTGAGCAAGCTCTCACGTGATAGAGGGACGAAATGATGGAGAATTTTTCCCACATCCTTCAACGCCTGCCGATAGCAACATGCACATCTTCATCAAACAACCACTTTGGAAGCACCTCTCCTTTCAAGGTACAGGTTAATTTTTATATTCCCATATTTGAAGGTCGGATAGATGCAGATGCCCTAGACAAATGGTTAAATCTGTTAGATGATTATTTCTCTGTTCACCATTTTTATGATAGGGAAAAGATCACCTTCACACTCCTTAAAGAGCTCCCCCATGTCAAACATTGGTGGGAAACTTACTGGGAGAAAAGTTCCACAGAGGAGTCTGGAATATATGGGGTCGAGCCCACTTGGGATTTTTTTGTGGATGCGGTAAAGGAACAGTATTACCCTGTTGGAAACTATGAGGACCAATACATGAGATGAACCACACTACGACAAGAGAGGGGAAAAGAAGTTTCAGAGTTCACCAATACCTTCCATACCTTGCACACCAAGCTGGGTATGAAAGAATCTGAGTGACATTTGGTTCTGAAATACCGCGGGGCTCTACATAGATACATCCAAACTGAAATGGATTTTTTGCACATCTCATCACTCGGTTTTTCTTATCGATATGATGTTAAAATTGAGTAGAAGTTTAGGCACCAGAACAAATGGGAGTTCGGATATACAAATCCACAAAAACCAAAGTATTAGAAAGACGACCCTAACATACAACTTCCTGAAAACCAGTCTAAGCCACAGGAAAAGAAGGGTCACGGAAAGACGAAGAAGGACATCGAAAAATGATGCAATTTCCACAAAATCCCCTGGAAAAACACCGATGAATGTCGCTCAAAACAGTCATTGGTGGCTGAGATCAAAGACAAGGAGCCGAACTCTGATTCCGAATCTGATTATGAAAATACTGGTAAAAGACATATCATCGACGTAGACCCCACTGCTAATGTTGCAACCGCAAAAATTCAACCAGAAGAACCAACATATCCTGAAGAGGGGGGAGCACCTTTTTTATTCACAAATGTGTGTGATGGGGACTCCACTTCATTTTATAGTTGATAGTGGAAGCCAGAAGAACCTCATCTTAGCAAAGGTCATCAAACAATTGGGATTGTCAACAACACCACACCCACATCCATACAACATTGGGTGGCTTCGCCAAGGACGAGATCTTCATGTCAGCCAACAATGCCGATTGTCATACAAAATCCAACCCTTCAAGGATCAGGTATTATGTGATGTTTCCCCACTGGATGTCTGTGATGTTCTCTTGGGCCAACCATATATGTGGAGACGCCATGCTGTTTATGAGTCTCGACCCCGCAGTTTCATTGTTTCTCTGGGGGGTCATCTCTACAGAATACCAGAGGTAGTTCTGACTATTGTTCCACCTAAACAATGCCACAAGGTAGTATCTCATACTGCAAAATTCAACTTCTTCACAATCTATTCAAAATGGGAACAAAAGGACACTGCAACCACTACAACCTCACCCCAACCACCTTCTATCCAATAGAAGAAGGTCGACAAGGTTGCAAAAAAGCAAATAGATTCCTTTTGCACACCGTTATCTCATGTATCTTGACTTGTTGAACAACCTCAGCCTCAGCAGGTTCATGACAAACTTCCACAAACTGAGCAACGCTACGTCTCCAACAAGGCAAGCAACTCTCCAAGATTCAGATTCAACAAACGCTTTTTCATCTCCTCGGGAATTCAACGCAATTGAGACCATTTCTTCCTAAGGAGGGAGGATTTATCTAGGTGGATATCAGTGTCCACCTACCTTTTCCAACTGGCTCAAAACAATTTTCTGGCAATTTTAGTAATTTACTATTTTTAGTAGTTTTTAACTTCTGGGGCCATTTTGAGGCCCTAAACAGTTTTTTTTGGAAAATGGGGAGAAATATAGAAGTTCCATTGATATTAAATCCAAAATGAGTCTCCTTGACGATACCTTTCCAACGAGCTATCATGTGCCTAAAATAAATATCGTATGAAAAAGTTACGACCCCTGGAAGTTGATGTACTAACTTACCCAAACGGGGCCCACATGACTTTTGGCGCTTCATCTCCTAGGGTTAGGTTTTTGGATGTCTAGGGTTTTTGGCATTCCTATTTATTGTAAAAAGGCCTTCAAAGCCTCATTGTAATCATCTTCTTGTGAATGAGCGCAACCGTCACATCTCTTCTCAGAGATAAGCCGCCACCATTCTAGCGAGTCTTTCACTATGTATTTTTATAGTCTCTATACATTTCTTTCATTAATAGAAATCATGTATCAATGTATCTTTGTGTTTATGGTTGCATCTCTCATACATTGCTGTTATATTATTGGATATCTACGATATCTTTGTATTTGTTTATTATATCTTTGCTCTCATTTCGTGCCGAAAATAATCCGGATCAGAACGTTCTCCTGCCCTCCAGACAACTTACGCTCTTCTTCCCTAGCTTGTAAGATGGACTTACAGTTTCCTCGACACACTCCTTGTGCTCAACTAAGATTTTCAATGGCTTCTCCCTTAGCCTGTTTGAGCATCTTAAGGCATCTCCTTTCCTTTGTCGATGCACTCTTGCAAAGCCTTCTTTCCTTAGAGTGTTCAACAACCCTGGGGTTCTCTTAAGGATCCCAATACTTCTAGTCGTTTTGCTCTCGTACTTTCTCTATGCCCTCATGAAAGAATGTTTCAGAGTGTTCAGTAACTTTTAACTGTGCTTCCTCCTACACAGTCTTTATTTCTAAGGTACTTAACCACCTTGAAATTTCCTCCCGAGTCTTTGAATTAACCTGGTATGCCCTCCTGGAAGTTTCTCTTCTAAATCCATTAAGTTCAGACAAACACTCCTTGCGTCGACTCACAGATTTTCCTCACTCTATCGCATACTCCTTACACTTATCCTAGAGAACTAGACTTAATTCGACACACTCACATATAGAAAACTATATCTCTATCTCTGTAGATGATTTCTAACATTCATATACAATTCAAATGCATACAAAGAACATTCAACACAAAATATCCATTACACATAAATTGATAACATGAAAAACTGTCATTTTCTATTAATGACATGATGTTCATTACGATACAGTAGTCCGAACTACAACTCAGTCTTGACTCTTTGTGTTTCTCTCCCTATCTCCTATGCATCTGTGTCTCTCTCACAACAACAACTTCCTCACAACCCACCTCTCTTAGGCATAAAATACAAAGATTTATACAAGAGGGGCTCGACGAGCTTCCCTCCAAGCTAAGCTAGTGGTGTCAAATCACCATTCAAAAATCCTGTCTAATGGGAAAATTACGATGATGGAAATCTGCTCCAAATCGGATGCAGATCCCTCCTACTGTCAACCACTTAATGGCGACCTTATCTCCAACTTGTGTGAAGGCACAACTTGGCTCCTCCAATCTGTCGGCATTAATTGTATTGATCACACCTTATATTTTCGAAGGCAAAATGAAAGGGCGATGCCTCTCCCTTCCTTGAATGCGCACCACATGTGTTAATCGACTGGCGTGTGATGAGGTGGAGCGATGCTCCTACATCACAAGACATGTGATTGTCCTGTTGTAATAGTATAAGACAACATGATGTTTTTCCAACCAATCCATGCCAACTATACAATCATATGAACCGAATGGTATGATGTTTACATCTACCTTTGTGTTGAGTCCATTCATGTTTGTCAGACAATCCTTAACAAACTCATTGATTTTGTTGTTAGCCCCGGTGGCTAACTGAACTAACCAAGATTTCCTATGCTTACTCCTTTTCAAGTGAAATATTTCAACAATGTTAGCATTTATGTAACTATGGATAGCTCTAGAATCAATTAAATTTGCTATGGGATAGTTATCAATCTTACCTTCCACTTCAATCATGGGGGATTGATATTTTGCTTGCTTGTTGTCCAAGGCTGCAAAAATCCTTGGCATGTTTCCTCCCATGTATTCCATTGTTTCAGCCTCTTGAATGTCGTGGACAATTCTCATTATTTCTCCTTTGTGAGGGCAATCCTTATATAAGTGATTTTCCTCACATCCCCAACATTGTGCAAGTTGCTGCCTTGGCCTTTTCCCAAATTAATCTGCAATCTTGTGCTCATTTAGGGATGATTGACCTTGTTGATTTTCTTGGGTGTTATTCTTGAAAAAGGGTGGCTTGAAACCTTTTTTCCTTTGATCCCTTTTCCCTTTCATCTTGTCATTCCAAGCCTTTTGGAAAAATGGTCTTCCTTTGCTTTGCTCATAAAGTGCTTTGCTCTCTTTATGGTTTACTCCAAGGTTTTGGGGTTATCATATTGAATCTTTTCACTATAGAAGGAGGGTAAACCTCTTAGAAACCTTTGGATTTTGACCTTCTCATATTTGATGAAGTCAACATACTTCAACAATTCAAAGAACCTCTTCTCATATTCCTCCATTGTCATGTTTCCCAACTTGAGTTTGAAGAACTCTTTCATCTTTCTTTCATAGTAATGCTCAGACATATATTTCTCCTGGAAATACTGTTTGCACTGCCTCCATGAGATCCTCTTCTCATCAAGGTTCTTATCTTTCTTAAGTTGATACCACCACGTGGATGGATTTACTTGCAAGTGCTAGGTGGAAATTATAGCTTCTACCTGGGAGGGGTAATCATGCAACTAGAAATATTTCTTCATTTCCAACAACCATGCCTCGACCTCTTCTCCCTTCCTGTTCTCACCATTGAAAGCTGGTGACTTGATCTTCCTGAGCTCACCTTGCAAAATGTTTTCCTTAGGCCTTCTCATTTTCCCCCGAACCGGGGAAACACTTGGGATGCTCTAGCCCTGAAATTGCATGAGTTCTTCCAGTGGATTTCCTTGGAGAATGATGGTGCTTGCTCATGCTTCTTGAGTGCCTATCATTTCCATGATCATCCCTTTTGCTTTGGGATCTAGATGCTGACACTTGCCTAACATTAGCTTCTTACTTGGTGTCATAGTATTTATTAACTTGCTTATGAAACATGTTTAAGCTCTGAATTATCTCATCCCAAGCCTTCATAATCCTTTCATTATCATCTCTATAACTCTGCACTTCCCTATGCAGGCTTCTCATAGTTACATGCTCATGTCTGTCTGTTCTTCCATTTGACTCTGTCTCAACATTTCCCATGATGACATGCAAAACTATGATCTCTTCCTCATGGATGTAAGGGACTTGAGAATAATCCATAACTCTAATGCTCATATAAGAACCAAAGTTTCCTTCTTGTACCTATAATTCTGTAAGAAATGTACATGTAATAATTAATATTAGAACATGTATAGCATAAAAAAATTCATCCATTTATAATGCAGGTTATTTCTTCATCAATTTATGTAGGAAACGTTGCACCAATTCAAATTTTTATTTTTTATATGCATTCCTATCTGAAACAACTTTCCAATGGTTGTACTCATGCCTCAATTTGAATTCTAAGCGAAAAGTCACAACATTTACATGCTGCAATTTCCACTCTTTTACCGCTACATAAATCTCTTTATTAATTTATGAGAAATGTTATTGCCCAAATCAAAATTATGGGTTAACATATGTCTTCTAATCCTCAAAACGTTTCCAATGACTATTCGTTTTCTCAAATCCGAGTTCCGAGTTGAAAGTTATGGTATGGAGAAGTTTATGTTGTTTTACCCAATTTACCCCTGTATGCTACAAGTGTATTATTTTAATCCCAACACATTCTTACATACCTAGATCCTAAATATGACTCCATGGATATCTTCTATGGTTCATAATCTTTCCATGGAATACTCTTGTGCCCCAAACAAACTCCTGAGTATGAAGTTATGCCCTCAAGAAGAAATATGTTGCTAAAATTTTACCCTTACTGTTTTGACTGTAACTTTCTCATATGAGCTCTATTTTGTGATAGTTTAGCTTGTTGGATAGCTCTCTTTGAGTTCTTTTATCTGAGTTGCAGAGACAAAGTGTACTTTTTTACACTTTGAGCATGTGGGTTTTGATTGGCTAAAAACATCGTTTAGGGCCTCATAAATGCCCCACAAGTTAATGACCTTCAAAAACCACAAAATTTTGCATAAAATTGACTGTTTTAATGTGTTAACAACCCTTAAATTTGAGCCATTGATCTCAAATCGGGTAAAATATGAGTCGTTGATCTACACTCCATCGACCGTCGATGACCGACGTTCTTCTTTGGTACCTACAACATGTTCCCCAAACTGCCGACCCGATCGTCGATCATCAACCCAACTCCCTGATGTCTGATTTGCACACCCTCCAAACTAGCCGAATTGACTACCGGTCGTCGACAATTTCCATTGGTGAATGGAACTCCTCACTAATTTTTCAACACTCAACCATCGACCCATCGACGATCCTTGATGACTGTAAAAAAAACTTCCCCAATTCGGTCAACCTTATCATCAACCGTCAACCACTTTTGGGATGACGTGGCAACTAATGACATGGCATGACACATGGATGCTGACGCAGAATGACACATCATCCCGAGTTTTCAACTTGGCCGACATGGTAGGACACATAGATGCCGACCTTTCATGACACATCATCACCCTCTTTTCTCCATCGACCATCTATCGATTCTCTTGGACGACCTGAACATATTGCTAAATTTAGTCGACACCCGACCATTGACAAAAATAGACACCTCGCTGATTCGATGATGTCCAACCATCGACCATCGACGGTCAGAGATGTCTTTTGGCCGAACCAAACTCTTCACCATTTCGACCGACTTGACCATCGACCGTCGACGAGTTATCTTAGTGAAGTCCAACACTTATGAAAATTTTGACATTTCTCTGATTGATATGGACCGTCGATCCCCCAAATAAAACGACCTGAACTATCGATTCTCCAAACTATGCCCAACTCTACCAGTGAACCTTGACCATCGATCTTATCCATTTAAAACCCCCCCAAAATGAATCATGGCCGTTTATTTGATCAAACTTTCAAAACAGTCAAAACATTATGAATTTTTAAATTTATCACAACAAATCTCAATCGTCGATCTCAAAATCAAACATGATATCGGTTGTCGATCCACTGAATTTTATTCTACACTTCAACGAACATTAGAACACAAAATTTGACCATTTCGGGTCTATTTTCGACTCTACAACCTGCAAATGTACACCTCAGGTCATATTTTCGATTGCCCTGAGTCATATCCACTCGAATTTACTCACAAATTTGGGAATTCCACTCTAATTATTTTTTTTCCCTCTATTTTCCCCCAAATTCGTCATAGACAAATCTGTAGCAGTGATTTTTTTTTTCTCAAATTCACACTAGTTCTTGGCCCATACAAGCTCGATGTTTGAACCAGGCGCTCTGATACCATAATGTAACGTCCCCAATCCCAACCAAGGGACATTATGGTGCATATTACTCATAATAATGAAATTTCTGCTAACTAATTTAATTCTTTTACAACTAACTGACTTCCTTTAGATTTCAACTACAAATTACACACATATTAACTGCTGAATGTTACCATTAAATTGATGCATCTACAACATGCTAATCTAGACGTGATTTCAAATTAATAATTCAACACAACAACATATAAATCATTTCCAAACACACATAGTTCATGCATAACAATTTAACTCGTAAGATATTACAAAAACAAGATAAAACAATTATCTTTTAATTATGTTGTGCAACCAACTTCCTGGGACGGACGTTCCACCCAACCATAGACTGCATGTTACAAATCTCAACAACTAGTCACCCCCGAGCTAAGGCTAGTAATCCAAGAAAGAGGGTTGTCTCCCACTATCCACTCATAACTCATAAAATTACAACCCACTGGTATTCTCCTACAACTATTCCGATTTTCCACTAGCTCTCTTCCTCTTGACCTACCCAACCCAAGGAATGTACCCCTTCACTGATATTAGTCCCTCAGAGATCCCATTCATTTATCGAGGTCTCTCTGGCACATATAGCTAGGAATGCCTCAGCTGGGAACTCAAGGGAACTCACTGCTAGGAAGAACTACCAACAACAACAACAACAAACACTTGTTGTTTTAGTGCAACTCACTCAAGATTGACAACCTGGTTCTTCAATATTCATCTCCAAACACTCCAGATACACTCCAACATGGTTTATAATTCTCCTTCCATGGTTGCACCATCTCCAAGCTCACCTTTTTTCTCTTTTGTTTCTTCTCATGCACAAGAACTCATTGTGTAAAACTATTGTCCTAACCCATACAAATTTCCTCTCCTTTGGATTACTTGTTTGAATCACACACTTCCCCAAGATGATTTTACTCAGCCCCCATGTACCCAATAAATTTTGGATGTGACCACTCACACCCACTCTCTTACATGTATTCAATGATTGGCTTTGGTAACACTCAATAAAAAATTAGAAGGTTCATACACCAATAATACATTTATGAAAATGGGTTGAACTAATATACATGAGTAATCCCCCCCTTGGACCTCTCTTGGCCATTATCCTAGACTCTCCCCTCTCTTGTGGATTAATTCAGCCCCCATCTTTGTCCATGTCCCCTTAGTAGTTGACATCACATTTTGTTATTAAAACAAAGAAATACAATTCATAGATTACATTGCTTTGGCCGTAGCCACACATTATATCTACGCAAGAATTAATTAAACTAGGGATTATAGTGGGGATGTTACACTTTCATTCTTATATTATGTTTTCTTCAAAATTGTCAAAAATTTGTGAGTATTCCTCTTGCATAGTTTCTTTGTGCTCCCATGTTGCATCTTAAGGAGTGCAGCAGGTCCATTGAACCTTTTCCAAGCCTATGATGTTGTTCCTAAGCACTTTGAATTTCCAGTTCATGATGCGTACTGGATCCACCTGTAAATCCCCTTCTTATTCCACCTAGATCATAGTCCAATCAATTATGTGGTTAGGGTCAGTCACATATTTGTTTAATAATGACACATGAAATACATTATGCACTCTCATGGATGCATGCAATGCTAGCATGTATGGACCTGACCCTTTCTTTTCTAAGATCTCAAAAGGTCCACGATATATTGCTGCCAACTTTGGGTAGCTTCCTAATCTTAGTGAACTTCTCTTCGCCTTCACTTTTAAAAACACATGATCGCCCACTTTAAAATATATGAAAACTTGGTTCTTGTCTGAATAACTTTTTTTCCTGTCCTAGGTAGCCTTTAAATTCTTCTTGATCTTTGTAATATGCTCTTCCATTTCCTTCAAAAAATCTGGCCCAATAATCGCTCTGTCTGCTAGATTATCCCAACTCACTGGTGTGTTAAACTTCATGCTATATAATGCTTCAAATGGACTCATTTTCAATGAGGCTTGATACCCATTATTGTAAGCAAATTCCACTAAGTGGATATAATCCTCCCACTTTGATGGTTGTTCCATCACATACATTTTGAGCATGTCCTAAATTATTCTGTTAGTCCTCTCTATTTTCTCATCTGACTCTGGGTGATACGATGTATTGAGATTTATATTTGTCCTAAAGTCTTTGAACAAATATTTCCAAAATTTGGATGTAAACTTGGGTTATCTATCTAAAAATATTTCCTTAGGTACTCCATGTATCCTAGAAATTTCTTTCATGTAGATTTATGCAATATTTGTTAATTTGTGTGTAGTCTTCGCTAGAATAAAATGTGCAGTCTTAATTAATTTATTCACCAAATGCAAGTGTTATATCAATGTAGCATTATCATCTAATAGTTGCAGAGTAAATAAACAATGAACAATTGAGCAATAATACACATACACAGTACGCCAGTGTTTTTACGTGGAAACCCAAAGCAGGAGAAAACCATAGAATGATTATTCTTATATGTCTTTAAGAATTACATTCATTGGAAGAACCAACTTCCTTTGTTTTCCAGCTGCAACTGGAAGGAGGCTCCAACACCCTATTTTCTCAGGATACAACCCGAGGGAATCTCCAACTCCCCAATTCTCTGCTTACAACTAGAAGGAGGCTACAACCCCCTATGATCTCTGGCTACAACCGAAAGGTGGCTACAACCACTGTCCTTACCCCGTCCAACCGCTCTGACATAGAATTAGAATGATGGAACCACTATCACACTATCAATATGAGATATACTGTTGTAAACCTGTACCAATCAAATTGCACCAAACAACCTTTAACAACCTGTAATCAACCTATACCATAAACAAGTGCATCAACCATGCACCAACATATATCTCAAACCGTACTATCAATGAGTGCATCAACCATGCACCAAATATGTACCAATCATGCATCAAATACACATAAACTATGACTCATCAAGATGTACCAACATCATCAACTATACACCTCATGTATGTGCCAACTCACCAACTACTTGTCCCAACCATGTACCCAACATGTACCTCAACCAAAGCCCTCATCAATTTCATCATCCAAATATGATTTGTAACTCTGTAATAGACTTGGTGTATATGATCACATACCTGCAAACCTTCCTCAACAAGAGACTAGCATTTTCATCAAATTTTACTTTAGTCTCACATGCCTAGTTTTGGATTAGTCAACAACCCTAACTTGCAATAATCATAAATATGTATCTATAATGAATAAAGGTATTAAAATGGTACACAATTTTCTTTAGTTCATTTTCTGCAATTTCTCCAGGATTCAGTTCTTGGAACCTCCCAGAAAGGGAGTTATAGAAAAAATGACATACCTTGTTGAATTCTAGCTTATTCTAGAGAGCGAACTTGTAGAGCGTGCCCCATAAAGAATTTTTGTTGTATGGATCTGAAAATGGTACACAAAATACTATAGACTTTACTATAACCAATACATTTGGTCTTACTGAATTTGGATATGTTATGAAGAAGTTATGACGTTTTTACCTGAAACACCTGTTTTAGACTAGTTTCAGGACTAGCCACAAACCCTATTTTCAATAGAGTGTAACTCCAAAAATGAAACGATGCACAAGCTAAATTTTTTATCACAGCTACTTGGATATGTTTCCTCAACAACCTCCATATTTCGCAATCTCAATCATTCTAGAAAAAATGTTATTGTGAAAATGGTGATATGACCTATAAATAACATACCTTAGAAAACATCATCAAAACAATTTATCCTCCTTTGAATTTCAGCCTTATTTACTTCACCTTCCTCTGAAATTTGCTTTAGATATGCTTTGGTTACCTCAGTCACTTATATATATTCAATATGCTCAAGTGTAATTAAAATGAGAGATCCTTGCCTCTTATTTATACTTTTATGTAGCTTCCTCACGGGGTTACCTTCTAACCATCTTAACCCACTTTCCTTATTTTAGGGCTAACCCACTTCTAACCACATGTACACTTAGTAATTTATCCATTAACTTTATTGTTTAAATGATTTTTATTTTTATCCATTTTGACTTATAGTACACTCATCACCTCAATTTATTATTTACCTTCTAACCATCTTAAATCACTTTCCTTATTTGAGGGCTAACCCACTTCTAACCTCTTGTCCACTTAGTAATTTCTCCATTGACTTTATTATTTAAATAATTTCTTTTGTATCCACTTTGACTTATATTACACTCATCACTTCACTTTATTATTTAAATAATTTCTTCTTTGCAACCACTTTGACTACTTTGACCTTTTGGGGCTTCTAGATGACTTATGAGGGTTCTCCAACTTCACATGGCCATAACTCTCTAACCGCGAGGAGTTCTATGAAGTTCCAGATACCACCAGAAATGGAATGACATGTACTATCCATATAGAATAGTATTATCTTAAAATAGATTAAAACTCATACCATTATCCATCAAACAAACTTGGGTCCATTACCCAAACCTTTGTACTACCAAAATTTTCTACCGAACTTTATTCAAGGGTTGACATCAATTACAACCAACCCAATTAACCAACAATATCCCCCTTTGGCATTGATGGCAACACTATAATGCAATACTGAAGTCATATCACTCATCATGTGACCATTTCTCCCCCTAGAACCATGCCTCTGTGCTCTTTCTTTGAGCATTTCTATCTTGCATCTGATAAATCTCTCCCCCTTTGTCATCAATGGAAAAGGTATCTTTCCATCCGGGGCTGCTCCTGCTGACTGAAATATTCCCGAAACTGATCTCCCAACCTGAACTTTCCTCTTTATGGTGCTTCCTCATGTAAATATAAGACATATAATATAAGCATTCAAAAGCATTCATTTTGGAATATAATTTACTCCGAGTCTCTGGTGAAGATACTCAAAGGCTCCCTGTGGAAGCAATTTTGTAAATATGTCTACCAGTTGTTCTTTTGTGCCCACATATTCAACTCTGATGTTATTCTTTGTAACCTGTTCCCATAGAAAGTGATACTTTATTTGAATGTGCTTCATCTTGTAGTGCATCACCGGGTTCTTTGAGATACTGATGGTGCTTGTATTAACACAATAGATTGGAATGGGATCATCATACTCAACCTGTATATCTGTCAAAGTTTGTTTCATCCATAGAACCTGTGTACAATATCCTGCTGTTGCAATATACTCTTCTTCAACTGTAGATAAAGATATTGATGATTGTTTCTTGCTCAACCATGATATTAAAAACTGACCCAAGTAGAACGCTGCTCCCGGTGCTTCGTCGATCATTAATTCAACTTACCCAATCTGCATCTATGTAGGCAATAAGTGATATATACTTTCCTTTTGGATACCACAATCCAAACTCTTTTGTTCCTTTGAGATATCTGAAAATCCTCTTCACTGCTAAGACATGTGATTCCTTTGGAGCTGCTTGAAATCGTGCCACTTCTCCAACTACCTGCATTACATCTGGTCTGAATGCTGTCACATATAGTAAGCTACCAATCATTGACCTGTATTGCCTATGGTCCATAGACTTTGAATCATCACATTTTCTTAACATGCAACTGGTTTGCAATCTTCCATTCTGAACCTCTTTAACATTTCTCCGATATACTTATTTTTAGAAATAAAAATCCTTGGTTGCTTTGACGTATTTGAAGACCCAGAAAGAAGGATAGTTCTCCAAGTAATGACAATTCAAATTCATTCTGCATATCCTTTGGAAATTTTTGGCTTAACCTGTCATCATTACTTCCAAAAATAATATCATCAACACAAACTTCAATTAATAAAATACTATCTTGAGTTATCTTGATGTAGAGGTTGTTGTCTCCACTTCCTTTTTTGAACCCTGCCTGTTGTAGATATTTATCTAGTCCAGAGTATCATGCTCTAGGAGCCTTTTTTATACCATACAAGGCCTTCTTCAATTTGCACACATAATCTGCATTCTCTAACAACTGAAATCCTTCTAGTTGTTCGATGTAGAATTCTTCTTCAGGTTCCCCATTCAGAAAAGATGATTTCACGTCCATCTGATACACTTTAATATTCTTGGATCATGCATAAGCTAAAAACAATCAGATTGCTTCCATTCTAGCAACTTGGGCAAATGTCTCTTCAAATTCGATTCCTTCAACTTGTGCATATCCTTTACATACCAATCTAGCTTTGTTTCTTGTAACATGTCCATCTTCATTCAATTTATTTATGAAAACCCACTTTGTGCCAATCACATTCTTATTTTTTGGTCTTGGAACCAATTCCCAAGTGTCATTCTTCTCTATTTGATCCAATTCTTCATCCATGGCCTTATTCCAGAATTCATCCTTGCTGGCCTCTTCAAAACTGTTTTGTTCAATCGTAGATAAGAGTGCTAGGTGCATTTGTTCTGGTGAACAAATTCTTCTTCTAGTCTCAACTCCTGCATCTTTGTTTCCGATAATATGATTTGAAGGATGATTCTTCTGTACTCATTTTCTAGGTGTCTTTGGAGGCACTTGATGAACTTTCTCTTCTACTTCTTCTTCATCTTTTGCTTCTTCTTCGTAAAGTTGTTTCATTGATTCAATTTCTTCTTCCTTTAATTCTCATCCACCTTTTTCATCAATTATTACATTGGTGCTTTCCACAACTTTGTTCAACCTCATATTGTAACACTTGTATGATTTCCTTGTACTTGAATAACCAACAAGTACTCCTTTTTCCACACGAGAGTCAAACTTTCCCATTCTGCCATCTTCTCTTTTGATGTAGCATTTGCTTCCAAATACTCTGAAGTGATTCACATTTGCTGGTCTTCCTTTCCATAGCTTGTAGGGAGTTTTGTCATTGTTGTTTATGAGCATTACTCTATTTGAATGTGAACTGCTGTATGCACTGCATGTGTCCAAAAGAAATATCTGTCAATTTGGAATCCATTAGCATTGTTTGAGCCATTTCTTGTGTAATTATCATCCATTATGATAATGTTACTTTGTATCTGAACCACTCTCTAAACCAATCTATGAATCCATGCTCTCGTCCACTATCATATATCTGTCCAAACCTGCTAAGTGTTCTTATGAATCCATATCTGTCCATATTGTCCAAGACTCTATTGCACAATTGTCCATAATGCTGACCCATTTGTCACTATACTATCATGAAGTATTCACTAATACAACTGATTGTACTTCTGCTAACTGTCTGCTCTGGATATGTCTACTCAACCTCTGCAAGCTGATCGAAGGATGGTTATTTGGTTTGTCACAACTATCACATAGAATCCCACTGTCTAATATTCATATTACCTGGGAGTATCTAAGCTGGATGGCTCAAAATAACTCCTGCTCTGATGTGTATTCATCATCATCTTCATTGGTAGATTCATCTCTCCGAGCTCTGACTTCTTTCTTTCTGTCTGTGGATTCATATTTCACTATAATGCATGAAAGTACAATCTCTTGAACCTGTTCTTTATTTACCCGTCCTTCTTTTATTTCAGTTATTTTCCAAACCTTTCTATATCTGACATCTTTCTTTTTCTTTGTAGAATTTTCTTCATCTCGTTTTATTGCCAATCTTGCGATCTCTGGGACCTGGTCTTTGTTCACCTGTTCTTCATGTTTTCTTATCCATACTTTCTTATATATGATATCAATGTTCTCTTTCATGGAAGTATCGATCATGCTTCTACAATCACTAGCTATGTGTCCATAGTTATGACATTTGTAACATTCAATGTTACGAGGGCCCACATAGGCATTTCTTGCTTGAACATTTCTTTTATAATCCCTGTAATCTGCAACCTTATGTCCAAAATTAGTACAATAAAAACAATGACCATAAAAGAATTTTGCATACCTGAGAGTGAATGATCTTATTTGTGGTGCAGTCCTTCTGAATTTCCGTCTTGAATGATCATGATAATGATTGAAGATTCTTTGTGTCTTGAACATGGATGGTCTTATTGAAGATGTATCTTCAATAGTTTTCTTAGATTCTGCTTTACCATGATTCCTTCCTTTAGTACTTATGCATAACTCTTTCTATTTTCTTCATTCTTCTTTTCTAGCAACCTAGAGTGGTTCTCTTCATTCTCTATAACCGATGTGGATGTTTTTGTCTCTTCAACGTTCTTGTTGAGCTTGACGATTTGACTTCTCAATGTGACAACTTCTTCTTCAAGATTCTCAACCGCTTCTTCTTTCTTCATCATCTGAGACTTCATGACTTATTCTGTTCTTTTCGATTCTCCAAGATGGATTTTTAATGTGATTATTTCTTCTTCAAGTCCTTTCTCTTCTTGACCAAACTCTGCATCAAGCTGTTTTAGATCATTAGTTCTTTCCTTAAGATGATCTGTCAATATCTTCTCTCTCATTTCTGCTTCTTCTTTCTGTGCTGCTATATTGGCTTCCAAATACTACTTTTGATATTCAATATTTTCTTCGATCTTTCTAGCTTCTTGTAGATGAGTTCTTAAGTTATCGATGACCTGTTGGGATTCTTAAAAAATGTGAACACTTTCTTTTTGTTTCATCAACTCTTTCTTGAACAACTTGTTTTCTTCTCTTTCTTTTCTTAGTTCATCTAAAGCACTACAATTCTGCTTCATAATTGTATTCCTTTTCAATTAGTTTTTCTATCTCATTTCCTTCATGGCATTCTATTTCAAGATGTCCGTATTTTTCACAATTAAAGAAAAACAACATACCTCTGTTGATTATGTACTCTTCATCTTCTGAATCTGTTTGACATGGTGAACACATTTATTCTTGATTTGTACCTACATCTTCTTTGACATTTTCTGAATCTGCGATGGATGAAGAATATATGTCATGTAATTTATCCCAAAGGTCTTTGGCTGATGAACATTTACCAACCTTTTCTCTTACTAGATTAGGTAATCCTTCCCAGATGAAATCTATTGCTATTTTTTTATTCTTCTTCAATTCCTTCTTGGTTGCAGTCTTTGCCCTTTTTGAACTATCATATCCTGTAACGACTCATAACCAAACATAATACCCATGTGCCTGTAAAAATACTTTCGTCCTTCCACTCCATAACTCATACTTAAACCATTCTGACCATTAAACAATGGTACTCCATTCTCAAAATAATCCATGATCTCCTTCTAGTGGTTAAACTGTTTCCTGAAGGAACCTCGCTCTAATCCCAATTGTAGGATTACTGAGAGGGGGGGGGGGTGAATCAGTAATAGAGAAATTTAATCCTTTTTAACCATGAAATGCAAGTGTTATATTAATGTAGAATTATCATCCAATAGTTGTAGAGTAAATAAAAAATGAACAAATGAGAAATCATACACATACACAATACACCAATGTTTTTACGTGGAAACCCAAAGCAAGAGAAAACCACATAATGATTTTTGTTATATTTTTTAAGAATTACATTCATTGGAAGTACCAAATTCATTTTTTTTCCAGCTGCAACTAGAAGGAGGCTCCAACCCCCTAGTTTCTCAGGCTACAACTTGAGGGAATATCCAACTCCCCATTTATCTGGCTACAACTGGAAGGAGG